>BMAC01001426.1:0-10449 GCA_014905375.1 Phtheirospermum japonicum
CTTGATTTGAGCATTTTTCTAATGTAGGCATCATTTTACTTTCAATGTTAAATATTTCAAATGAAGACAAAAATTTGTGTTTCCCTTCATTCATTTTTCTTAAAATAAATTAATAAATTTTAATAACTAAGAAATAAAAAAATCAATGATAAATATAAATATATAAAATAGATCTTAAAAAGTTATAAAATAAATATAAAAATTTATAAAATCAGAAGAAAGAAAAATAAAAGATAAAATGAATCTTAAAAAACTATAAGACTATATAGATATTTATATTGAAAAAATCTGATTTTTTCATATAAAATCTTAGATTTTTTTTATCATTTATATTATATTTTTTATTTATCTCTAATTGTATTAGTTAATTTTTTTTATAATAATCGATTTTTCTAAATATAAATTTTATACTTATTTTATAATTTTTTAATATCTATTTTATATTTTTATACTATCTCAGATTTTTATTTTTTTGGATTTTTTTTTTTATTAATGAAATAGCCGACTTAGGAGATGGGTTTGACGATGGCCATCTCGAATCTTATGTGGGCCAATATAATGGATTAGAATGAATTTCTTCCCGAGTTTTTGTTTTCAATTCAATGTTTTAAACTAGAAAAATGTTATCAAAAAAGTTTCGATCAGGATAATTTTATACATTTTTCGATAATTTTACTAATTTAGTATAAATATTTATTGGACAAGATCATAATCATTTTTTTAATATAAAATTAGAAGAGGGTGGGGCAAAAACCTCATTAGATACCGACAATTTATTAGGTGGAACCTGGGTGCACCTTACTAGGTGCACCCTGTTTTTACGTGATGATATCTGATAGTTATGCGCGATGATATCTGACAGTTATACGTGATGATATATGGTAGTTATACGTGATGATATGTGTCAAAAATTTAGAGTTTAGGGTTTACTTTTTCCATTTTAGGGTTTAGTTTTACATTTAGGGTTTATTTTTCCATTTTTAGGGTTTAATATTTCATTTTAAGGTTTAGTTTTTATTTTTTTAATTTAATTTTCCATTTTATTTCTATCATTCTGCCAGTTTATATGTGATGATATGTGCCAGTTTATATGTGATGATATTGCGATAGAAATTTAGGATTTAGAGTTTAATATTCAATTTCAGGGTTTAATTTTTTATTTTAGGGATTAATTTTCCAATTTTAGGGTTTAATTTTTTGTTTTAGGTTATTTTTTTAATTTTAGGAATTTTAAAATTTAGATTTAGAATTTCAATTACTTGTGATGATATGTACCAATTATATGTGATGATATGTACCAGTTATATACGATGATAAGTTAAATTTACAAGTGCACCTTATAAGGTGCACCTGGGTCCATGGTATACTGTCCCCCGGAGTAATAGTATCTATAAGTTCTAATCCAACCTCTTATCCGAACAGGGTTGATCGAAGATTTCTCGACGCTCTAGAAATCGTCTCCGCAATAGTACGGAGTCGACTGTAGGTGCGGTGAGTTGTCCCGAGTCGTGTCTCTCGAGGATGGATGTGATCGGCGTTCGGTTTTCTTTATCGTTCTTATCGTCGGTTTTCCTTAAACTAATTTAAACCTAGAAAGCGATAATCATTTTTCGGTTTCTATAACTAGGATTGAAATTGAAAATTAAGATTTAAAAACATTAAAACATTTAAAGGAAATTAAAAGCTGATATTAAAAACGATCTATTTAAACTAATTAACTTATTAAAACTTAATTATTTGAAATTAGTAAAATGGAGGGAAAATTAAAGTCAACTTATTTGAATAAGTCAACATAATTACTTAGTATAAATTAAGGGCTTAAAGATGAAGATCTTAATAAACTTTTACTAACTTAGAAATTGATTGTAACTTAATAACTTAAAAGCATAAGTTTATAAGCTAGAAAGCCAGAAAATGATATTGAAAGTTTGAAAAAACACAAGAGATACTAAACTATGATCCAAAGCACAACACAATATTAAAAAGAAATAACATGGAAATGAAACTAAATTAAAGGAAAGAAGTTACCAAATGTTGATTACACAAAAGCTTTGAATGAGAAAGCTTAAAAGTTGATGGATCTTCACAAAAGATAGCTTGAAACAAAGCTTGAACATAAACTAGCTTAAATCTAAACTTAACTAATCTATATCTAATTACTAGAATTTATAGGAATTAAAATGAAGTAAAAAGATGAAAAGCTGCTTTTTTCTGGTTTTTGGAGGAGCTTCCTGGGGAAGAAGCTCTGATGCAAGTTGTTCTCCTTGAAATGAAGTCTGATTGCTTAATATCTTCAAAAATCTGCTTTTCAGTCGATCGACTGAGAAAAAGCAGTCGATCGACTGGCAGTCGATCGGCCTTGTCGGCAGTCGATCGACTGCAATATCAAAATGGCCTGAAGCCCTGTAATTCAGTCGATCTCCGGAGGGGTCCAGTCGACCGACTGCAGTCGATCGTCCAAGTAGGCAGTCGATCGACTGCCATGTCAAAATCTTCAAAACTCGCTGGAATCCAGTCGATTTCAGCCGGTTCAGTCGATCGACTTAAAGATCAGTCGATCGACTGAACATTCAGTCGGTCGACTGGATTCCAGCGCCCGGCTTGATTTCTCGTATTTTTCGCGTCCGCCGGTTTATCGAACCTCGTCCGTTGCGCCTCCTTGCTTTGTCTGTCCAATCCCGAGTCGAGTATCAACGATTCCAACGAGCGTGGGCCCCGCTTGGACGTCCTATGGCCGAGAAAAACGGAAACGTGAAAAAACTACGAAAATAAATAAGAAAAACGTACAAAAACTTCGAGAGACACGACTCGGGACAACTCACCGCACCTACAGTCGACTCCGTACTATTGCGGAGACGATTTCTAGAGCGTCGAGAAATCTTCGATCAACCTGTTCGGATAAGAGGTTGGATTAGAACTTATAGATACTATTACTCCGGGGGACAGTATACCATGGACCCAGGTGCACCTTATAAGGTGCACTTGTAATTTAACTTATCATCGTATATAACTGGTACATATCATCACATATAATTGGTACATATCATCACAAGTAATTGAAATTCTAAATCTAAATTTTAAAATTCTAAAATTAAAAAAATAAACCTAAAACAAAAAATTAAACCCTAAAATTGGAAAATTAATCCCTAAAATAAAAAATTAAACCCTGAAATTGAATATTAAACTCTAAATCCTAAATTTCTATCGCATATCATCACATATAACTGGCACATATCATCACATATAACTGGCAGAATGATAGAAATAAAATGGAAAATTAAATTAAAAAAATAAAAAACTAAACCTTAAAATGAAATATTAAACCCTAAAAATGGAAAAATAAACCCTAAATGTAAAACTAAACCCTAAAATGGAAAAGTAAACCCTAAACTCTAAATTTTTGACACATATCATCACGTATAACTACCATATATCATCACGTATAACTGTCAGATATCATCGCGCATAACTATCAGATATCATCACGTAAAACAGGGTGCACCTAGTAAGGTGCACCCAGGTCCACCTAATAAATTGTCGGTATCTAATGAGGTTTTTGCCCCACCCTCTTCTAATTTTATATTAAAAAAATGATTATGATCTTGTCCAATAAATATTTATACTAAATTAGTAAAATTATCGAAAAATGTATAAAATTATCCTGATCGAACTTTTTTGATAACATTTTTCTAGTTTAAACATTGAATTGAAAACAAAAACTCGGGAAGAAATTCATTCTAATCCATTATATTGGCCACATAAGATTCGAGATGGCCATCGTCAAACCCATCTCCTAAGTCGGCTATTTCATTAATAAAAAAAAAATCCAAAAAAACTTGATTTGAGCATTTTTCTAATGTAGCATCATTTTACTTTCAATGTTAAATATTCAAATGAAGACAAAAATTTGTGTTTCCCTTCATTCATTTTTCTTAAAATAAATTAATAAATTTTAATAACTAAGAAATAAAAAAATCAATGATAAATATAAATATATAAAATAGATCTTAAAAAGTTATAAAATAAATATAAAAATTTATAAAATCAGAAGAAAGAAAAATAAAAGATAAAATGAATCTTAAAAAACTATAAGACTATATAGATATTTATATGAAAAAATCTGATTTTTTCATATAAAATCTTAGATTTTTTTTATCATTTATATTATATTTTTATATTTATCTCTAATTGTATTAGTTAATTTTTTTTATAATAATCGATTTTTCTAAATATAAATTTTTATACTTATTTTATAATTTTTTAATATCTATTTTATATTTTTATACTTATCTCAGATTTTTATTAATTCTTTGTTGATTCAAATTTTATTAATTAGATTAAGAATAAATTAAAGAAAGCGGGAAAAAAAAAAGAGAGAAAAAAGTTTGCAATGTTTATAATTATAGAAAAATGATAAGAAAATATAAAATCACGCAACGTCAACAAAAATCTCAACCAAATTCTTTTTTGGATCTTTTTTGATCAATTAGCCAACTTAGTAGATGTGGTTTGACGATAGCCAATATCACGTACCTTTTCTGAAATGTGGCCAATATATTGGATCAAAACAAAATTTTTTCCCAATTTTTTCTCAGTTTTATGTTTAAAATTAAAGAAAAATGATAAGAAAGTATTGAATCACGCCACATCAGCAAAATAGCCCCATGGGGGGTAATTTGTATCTTTTTTGATAATTTTACCAATCTAGTTTGGGTGTTTTGATACAAAATAATATTATGATCCTTTTTTGAAAAATAGACAATATAATATATTAAAAAATAATTTTTGCTCTAGAGAATTAACGAGTTTGAGTTGAGCTAATCATAAAAAAGTAGAGTGTTGAGTTCGGCTTATTAAGTTTAATGGTTATGAACTCAAACTCTTTAAATTTTAACAAATATAAAAAGAATCTGAACTTTGACTTATTGATAGGCGAGAAATTGTGCTTTAATCAATGGTTTAATCTCTATGTTTTTATGTGCTTAATATTCTCATATATGTTTATTTCTCGCGTATTTACTATTACGAATGGAGGAGCACCAATTGTATATTTCTTCTCTATTTTGCAGTATTTGGTGCTATAATAAGTGAATGAGGTTTTACAAGAAAGTTGAAAGACAAGGATTGACAAATCGACGAGAAAAAAATCAAGAATCAGGATGCTACGTCGATGCCGAGGATGCTTCGCATCAGTCGACGCGATGTGCGGTGTGACGCCGAAGGCTGGCTCGCGTCAGTCGACGCCATGTCGACGCAATGTCGACGCTCAAGTTCTGAAGCGTCGATTGAAAGGGCGTCAGTCGACGCAAGGTCGACGCTCATGTTCTGAAGCGTCGCTGGGAAGGGCGTCAGTCGACGCCCATGCAGGACGATGCAGGCGGGTGATGCGCGTTGATGCCGAGGGCTGGTTCACGTCAGTCGACGCTCCGTCGACGCCGACTCGGCAGAATTATTTTAGGAAGAATCTTGGGCGGCAAGAAATAGGATTTCTATATAAACTCGACCCAAACTCGTCAAAAAGAGACTTTGACACAATCCTAGGGTTCCAAGGCTTGAAGAGGGGACCCCAAATYACCCAATAAACAAGAGCTTGAAGATCCAAGACCAACAATCCAAGATCTAAGCTTTCTTATCTCTTCTCTATCTTAGAACAATGTTTTATTTCTTTATTTTCCTGTTATTCTATGAACTCCATGAGTGARTAGATTGTTTTATCTAGTTCTAGGGATGTGGAAACCCTCGTGAAACTATGTTTAATTGATTTATGCAATATTATCTTTCGTTCTTCATATGCTATTGTTTGTGTTATCTTGTTTACATATCATGATTGCTAAATTCATAACATGATTGCTTGATTCTTAATTTGGCTTGATCACCTAGATTAGGGATTTGGTTATCAATTGCTAGAAAGAGAACTGCTTGCCATGTAATTGTCGTAGTTCTGATTTCTCTGAAGCAACTAATGGTCTTGTATCATTAGGGGTAACACAACATAGGTTGAATAAACCGAGTTTATGCGTTTATTGCTTAGATTAACCTATTTGCCTAGATATTAATGTTGTTGTTGGGTTGAATCTAGAGAGCTTATTCCAGGTTATTCAATAATTAGAATCAATTAAAGAGCTTATTTTAATTGAGTAAACAGTAAGGGTAAATTCGAGTAGCAGAGCTTATTGCTGCTTAGAGTTTTTAGTCGCATACGATGAGTGGATTATGATATTGTGATTGGTTAAATAAGTGGAACGAGGGTGGAAACGGAACTAGGACTGGGAGCTTAATTGATTTATTTCGTTATTTAAATTCTTTGGTTATTTATTTGGTTCTCTTAGTTTATTTTACAATTCTCACCCCGTTTATTTATTTAAGTAAAATACGAATCATCACAATTTAACCACACTCCTCGTGGGATCGACCCTTACTTATCGCTACTACTAGTTGGTAGAGAGAAACTGAGGAAAAATAAATATTTAATTTGACGCTTAACGATGAGCGGTCACTTATTTATTTAAGAAGGAGTGAACTTAAAATTTACATTTATATCAATATACATACACACACATACACACACACACACACACATATATATATATATATATATAGTATATATATATATATTTATATATATATATATATATAATGATATGATGTACAAACACTTCACTTTTGACTTCGTAGGCGTGTCGAACACTCTACGGATGCGGACATGCACCCGACACGTGTTGAATGCATTTCCTTTTTTTTTTCACACGGCTCAAACATGGGATGATTGAAAACTTGCAAAGCATAAAATAGAAAATGTCTGACATAAAATGATTATATTTCATTAAATTATTAGGGTTTGCAAAAACACATGCTTATATCAAGAATTAAGATGGTCCTAGCATTACAATGGTATTGATCCTACGTATCTAAATCCTCACAGTGCAGATGATGATGCAATCTTGTACTCTTTCTGTCATAAGCTCTCATACAGCTGCACAACATACTATAATGATCATGAAGCAGCTGTCATACATACGCAGAGCTAAAGTCATGCTGGTGTAGTTTTAGGGATGTTATCATGCTTATGCTGGTTGTTTTGTTTGCTTTCCTTCCCTCTCAGTTCGAACGAGGTTTAAGGTATAACATGAAGTTTATTTCGAATCCGAGTGAAGAATTGTCCAAGAGATGGAACAAATGTACCATGATGTTTTTATTGCAAACTTTTTCTCTAATGAAGTGCAAGTCAATTTCAAAATGCTTGCACCTTGAGTGATTAACAAGATTACTAGATAGAGCAATGCCCCTTGATTATCTAACCACACAACTGGAGTTCTGATCAGATTGATGTCAGGTCTTTCAGCAATGATTGTATCAAAATGATATCATAAGTTACCAAAGTAAGACTTATATATTCAGCTTATGTACTGGATCTTGAAATAGTGATCTGTTTCATTGCACTCTAAAAAATCAAGTTGCTCCCCAAATAGATACTGATCGAAGAATTCTTAGCACTCTAAGAAATCTTCTCCGCAATAGTACAGAGTCGATTGTGTAGCGGTAAGCTTTCCCGAGTCGTGTCTCTCGAGGATAGATGTAATCGGCGTTAAGTGTGTTTAGTTAATCTCTTGTTAATCTTAATTAAATTAATCTAATCTAGGAAAGTATTAGTCATTGGTTTGGTTTGAGTTTTAATCTCTAAACTTGAATTGAAAAGAGAGATTGAAATACATCACTTAAGGTAAGGAAAATAAAATTGAAAATTAACTTGAACTTAATTAAACTTAATGACTCAAACTAAATCTAGTTACCAACCTTAATTAAATTAATACTACTAACTAAGAAGGCTTGTAAGTTTAAAGACTAAAAAGGAGGGAAAGTCAAACTTGATTTCAAAAGAGGTCAAAGCATTTAATAGGTAAAAAGTCAAAAGTCTTAAAAACGGAAAGTCACTAACTTTCAACCCTCCAATATTGGTTTGAACAAAATAAGTAAAGAGCTTCAACATGGAAACTTCAATGGAGATTTTACTACAAGAAGGAAAACAAACTAGAAATTGGAAGAGAACTTTGAAAATGGCAAGAGAACCACAACAACATCTAAAAATAAACCACTACAAAACACATACCAACAACAAACAACACAAGAACAACACCAAATAAGGGAAAGACTACTACCAATATTGCATTCCAACCAAAAGCTTCAAATGTAGAGTACAATCTTCAAAACACCAAGTTTAACTTCATAAAGTACAACCACAAATGAGAGAGATGTCACCTTCTCCAACACTTATGAACAACTACTAACTACTAATTAACTAAGCTAAATGGAAGGAGCTAATTAAGGATTATATCTAGGTTTGCAATGGAATAGTGAAAAATGAGCTTGGAGGAGATTGAATGGGGTTCAAAATCAACCAAGGAAGGATAAGGTAGGTGAAGGAAAGTGATAGCCTATTTATACAAAAATGCAGGGGCAAAAACGTCAAAATGGGCCAAAAATCTGCGTGTCAGTCGATCGACAGCTACCAGTCGATCGACTGTCAGACGATCGATTGAAATCTGTCGATCGACTGCCAGTCGTTCGACTGAAAGCCGTCGATCGACTGGAATGCCCAAAAATCACAAAACACACTGCCCGCAATCGATTTCATCACTCCAGTCGATCCTTCAGTCGATCGACTGGCACTCAGTCGATCGACTGGAGTGCAGCCGATCGACTGAAAGGCAGTTCCGGCTCATTTTCTCGTCTCCGCTCTATTCATCCGCCGGTTGTCGCTCCTCATTCACGCTGTGTTTTCTTGCTTTGTCCGTTCCGATCCGAGTCGAGTGGGATGCTCCGAGCTTGCGCGGATCCCGCTTGGTCATCCTACGGCCAAAAAAAAATGAAAAAGAGTAAAATTGTACGAAAAACTACTAAAAATCGCACAAAAGTTATAAAAACCTAAAACTAATAAAATCGGCCAAAACGACTCCAAATACACATAAAAGCAAGCAAAACACATGCAAGCGCGACACAAAACGGTAACAAAAATACGCACAAAAACATGCAAATCAACCACCCCACACTTTGGATGATTGCTTGTCCTCAAGCAAAACTAAAATGGAATTACAAAACCCGCCCCCCGAACAATGAACTAATGCACCAAACCTAACTTGAGACGTCGTATACTACAATGCTTGTTAGCTTGGCTAAAAGGACGACAATGATGCGTTGACTAAGAATGTTTAGATCGACTACCAAAACCTAAAAGTACTAGGTAACCCTCCAAGTCAGTCCCCTCGTCCTTGCCCCGGCTAAGGTCTATCCACGCTCGAACCGTTAATCGGCTCCCTACTAGCCTCGATTATCTTCGACTCTCTTTACACATAAAATCTAAAATGGGAAGTAAAAAGTGCAAGAATTGCACATTTATTGCGTAAGCACTTCAAGGATTTATAATGTATCCTTGTTTATTTATCATCATCGTGTTTTTTTTTAAATAATATCTACAATTCAACGAGCGTTCAACGACTCTGATCATTCGTTGCTACTAGCAACTTACAATATTAAAGTTTGATCGAGCACGTGGAGCAATTGGCGACTTCAAAATACAAAGTAAAACCCTATAGAGAGTACTCGATAACAAGGCTAGTCGAGGCACTAGTTCAAAATTGAGCACAAGGATAGCACGAAGCTAAAGCTTAGCAAAGTTTCCAACAAGTCAAATTCCCTAAGTACACTTAATCCGATCGACAATCTAAACGTCTTAACCAAATAATCAAAACCGCGTCACTTCGCCAAGGTTCCAAGCAAACATAGCACACATGCTACTCAAATCATCACAAGCAAGCATGCAAGAAATTAAAATCCTAAGACGAACCCTAACCACCCCACACTTAAAACCTAGCAATGACCTCATTGCATATTAAGCTAAGTAAAGCGGTAAAAAGTGTAAGGGAAAGAAAATGCCCCAATTTCCGAGCTTGTATCGATGCGGTCGTGAAAAAGTCTTCTCCGGAAGCTGAGGCAAGCTATCCACAAGGAATTAACAAACGATGGTTGTAAAAACAAACTTTTTACAAGAACAAAAATCTTTTTGGTATTTTTTTTTTAAAGAATTTTGATTTGTTTTGGATTTTTCAAGAGATAGATAGAAATAAAAGAACATAATCGAAACAAAATGAAACAAATGAAAATAGCGTGCCAAGTTAACGAAAACAAAATAAAAAGGATAATCGGAGAATCAATGACGTCTCCTACGTCGGGGTTGGAGGTTCGCCTCCTCTTCTTCTTCCTCTACCTCGTTTCCAACTCCCTCTCCGTCGCTCCCCTCCTCGTCCCGAGCCAATGGACTCTCGATCAACAAGAGGCGACTATGGAGGGCGCGGTGTGCTCGTTCATTTCTTGTTTGCCCAGCCCTCAACTCCTTCATGCCGGTGTCGAGCCGGTCGAATCGGGCGAACACTTGGCATTGGAACTCGTGCCAAC
>BMAC01001426.1:12779-37621 GCA_014905375.1 Phtheirospermum japonicum
AGCACTTTTGTTTAAAGTCGTTCGCTCGACTATCCTCCTTTGATCACGATCCCGTCGGGGGCATGTCTCCTAAATCATCCTCCTCCACGGTCACAAATTTGAGATCCTTGGCTTTCAACATTCTGTGTCGGTAAGGCTTTACTCGTGCGCCATTCACTTGGAATTGCTCGTTCGTCTTGGGATCGATCAACATCACGGCTCTAAACGGAGATATCTTCTCGATCGTGTACGGTCCGCTCCACTTAGACATGAGTTTCCCGGGAAACAAGGCGAGTCGTGTGTTGTAAAGGAGCACTTGAATCCCTTCCTCCAACTCCTTGGGCGCAAGCTTCTTGTCATGGAGGAAATTCATCTTTCTTTGTAAATTCGAGCACTCTCGAACGCCTCGTTTCTTAGCTCATCAAGCTCCTCGATTTGGAGCCTCCTCTCCTCGCCGGCTTGTTTTAAATCGTAGTTGCATGCCCGGATGGCCCACCAAGCTCTATGTTCCATTTCGACCGGTAAGTGGCACGACTTCCCATATACAAGGCGATAGGGGCTCATTCCGAGAACCATCTTGTGGGCCGTGCGGATGGCCCATAAAGCATCCACGAGCTTTGTTGACCAATCTTTTCGGTTCGGTTGCACGGTCTTCTCGAGAATGTTTTTGATTTGACGATTGCTCGTCTCGAATTGACCGGCCGTTTGGGGGTGATATGGCGTGGTCACCTTATGAACGACTCCATAATTTTTCAACACCCTTTCGAGTAGCTTGTTGTTGAAGTGCTTGCCACCATCACTAATAATCACCCTCGGGACTCCGAATCGACTAAAAATGTTGCTTCGCACAAACTTCACCACGGTGTCGCCATCGTTCCTCCTCGTCGGGATTGCCTCAATCCATTTGGAAACGTAATCGGCCCCAACCAAAATGTATTCGAACTCATGAGACTTCGGGAAGGGACCCATGAAGTCGATTCCCCACATGTCGAATATCTCGACGGCCAAATTATACGTCATCGGCATCTCGTTCCTTTTCCCTATACTTCCGGTCCTTTGGCATCGATCGCAATTCTGGCAATGGTCGTGGGCATCCTTGAAGAGGCTCGGCCAATAAAAACCCGATTGAAGAACCTTGTACGCGGTCTTTTGCCCGCCAAAATGTCCTCCGACTAGGTGATAGTGGCACTTCATCAAAATTTCCCCTTTTTCCTCGTCCGGAATACACCGTCTCAACATACTATCTTTTTCGATCTTGTACATGTGAGGGTCATCCCAATAATACCCTCGGCACTTGGAGAGAAACCTCCTCTTCTCGTGATGAGATAGGTCCGGGCGGAGTGCTTCGCTAGCGAGGTAGTTGGCGATGTCGGCATACCATGGCGTGGTGGAAACAACAAACAAATTCTCGTACACAAGATTTTCTCCAATTAGTCCCCTTTCTCCGGTGGGTACCTCTAAACGAGAGAGATGGTCGGCAACAACGTTCTCGCACCCCTTCCGATCCTTGATCTCCACATCAAACTCTCTAAGCAAGAGTATACACCGGATTATCCTTGGCTTTGCTTGCGGCTTATTGAAGAGATATCGCAATGACGCATGGTCACTATGCACAATAACCCTCGAACCAATGATGTAGGCTCGAAACTTTTCAAGCGAGAATATTACGGCGAGGAGCTCTTTTTCGGTAGTCGTGTAATTCTTTTGGGCATCATTGAGCATGAGACTTGCGTAATAGACGACCCGAAGAAACTTGTCCACTCTTTGTCCCAAGATGGCTCCCACCGCTTCGTTCGATGCGTCGCACATTATTTCGAATGGGAGAGACCAATCCGGGGCCACCACCACGGGAGCCGAGGTTAAACTTTCCTTTAACGATTTGAACGCCAAACGACAAGCATCGTCAAACATAAACGGGACATCGGCACTAAGCAAATGGCACAAGGGACGGCTAAGTTTTGAGAAGTCCTTGATGAACCGTCTATAGAACCCCGCCTGACCAAGAAAACTTCGAACTCCCTTCACGTTGATTGGAGGCGGGATTTTCTCTATCACGTCGACCTTCGCCTTGTCAACTTCGATTCCCTTGGATGACACCACGTGCCCCAAAACTATCCCACTTCTCACCATGAAGTGGCTCTTCTCCCAACTCAAGGTGAGGTTACTTTCGACGCACCTCTCCAATACAATCGCCAAGCGATCAAGACATTCATCGAACATGGAGCCGTAAATGGAAAAATTGTCCATGAAGACCTCCATATATTTGTCAATCATATCGGAGGATATTGATAGCATACACCGTTGGAAGGTGGCGGGTGCGTTGTATAACCCGAAGGGCATTCATCGGAACGCGTATGTGCCAAAGGGGCACGTGAACGTTGTTTTGGATTGATCCTCCGGCGAGATGGCAATTTGGTAATAGCCGGATAACCCATCGAGGAAACAATATGAGTGGTGCCCCGCGAGTTTGTCCAACATTTGGTCGATGAATGGTAGGGGGAAGTGATCCTTCTTGGTGGAGGCATTGAGCTTCCGGAAATCTATGCACATCCGCCACCCGGTGATTGCGCGAGCCGGCATGATTTCACCACGGTCGTTCTCAATTACGATAATTCCACTCTTTTTCGGCACCATGTGTACCGGGCTCACCCACTCACTATCTCCAATCGGGAAAATTAGACCCTCGGCTACGAGCTTTAGGATCTCGCTTTTCACCACCTCCATCAAGTTCGGATTCAACCGACGTTGGCACTCTCTTGTTGGTTTCACCCCGTCCTCAAGAACAATGCGATGCATACATGTGGAGGGGCTTATACCCTTAATGTCGCCAAGGCTCCACCCTATCGCCTTCTTATTCTTTCTCAACACTTCAACCAATTTCGCCTCTTCATGCTCGGAAATCTCGGCAAAGATAATCACGGGCTTTGACCCTCCTTCTTCCAAATACACGTACTTAAGATGGCTCGGGAGGGTCTTGAGTTCCCGTTTTGGTGTAATGGTCGGTTCCGCATTCGCGATCTCCAATATCTCCATCACCCCCTCCGATTGAAGCGTTAGCCACTCGTCGTCCTCGACGACCTCATCCACAAGTTTCACGAAGGCTTCCTCGACCAATTCTTCTATCGGATCAATCATCGATCAATCGGCTTGGAAGGATGAAGGGGGAACAACTCCCAAGTCATGTATCGAAGAATTAACCGTGTCCCCCAAAACCGAAAATGACAACCTTCCATTCTTAACATCTATCAAAGTGTTTGTAGTCGCCATGAACTATGAGATTTACCACTTGTACCAATACATCCTCCACTATGCCCTTCGGAAATCGGATCGATCGGTCGGTCAGTTGTAAGCACATTCTTGTTTCCTTGAGATCGCCCAAATCCAATTGTTTAAAGATGGAGTAGGGCATCAAATTGATACCCGTGCCGAGGTCCAACATCCCTCGTGTTTCCTTTCCGTTCCCAAGGGTAATCTTGATGCAAAAGCTCCCCGGATCACTTTCTTTATATGGGAGAGGATTGCTAAAGATGACACTAGCCGTGTTCGATATACACACCTTCTCGTTATCCTCGAACCTTCGCTTCTTTGACGTCAATTCCTTGAAAAACTTGGCGTATGCGGGTACGTTCCGGATTATGTCGAGTAAAGGGAGGTTAACGTTAACCTTCGATAGCATCTCGTACAACTCGAGAAATTGGTCATCTTGCTTTGTCGATCGAATACGGCTCGGATATGGAATCGGAGGTCGGTACGGTGTTGCGGATTTATGGAGTCCTCCGGTAGAACTCGAGGTCTCCGTCGCCTCTCCGATTGAGGAAGGCAAAGGTGATATAGAAGCGGCTACGGGCTCGTTCGAGTCTTGCTTGGTCGGATCTTGTTGGGCGTTGGATGAGGGCGTTGAATCATTGTTGGGAAGAGCGACCTTGTTATCTACTAACTTTCCGCTTCGAAGTAAGGTCACGGCTTGAGCTTGAGCCGGTTGACTTGGTAGCTTATCTTTGTCGCGGGCCCTTTTAAGTTTATTGACATCCGTCGCCACTTACCCAAGATGTGTCTCCAAATTTGAGAGTCGTTTTGTCAATTCGGATAGGATAGACTCAATGTTCGGTTGGCGCATTGTCGACTTGTCTTGTGGAGGCGGGTATGGCGCTTGAGAAGGCGGGAATGGTGGTGGCCGTGCATTGAACGGTGCTTGAGGACGTGGTTGTTGCATTGGAAACCTGGGTGGCATTTGAGCTTGAGACGTGTCACCATATCTAAAGTTAGGATGGTCCCTTCGCACATATTGATTTCCATGTCGATAGGCTTGGTACCCTTGAACTGAATATGCTTGCTCGTCGTATCCAACTCCCGGGCACACACTTGCTCCATGACCCGAGATGCCACATTGAGGCACGTCTCCATCGATCCCGAGAATGGTTGAACGAGGGAGGCTACTTGGCTTTCTAGTTCGGCGATCTTATGGGCCCACTCGGGCTCCTCTTTTGTCGAAACCTCTTTAACTTGCTCCTTTCGCTCCAAGATACTCATGCGATGGTCTTCGGTGGCCATGTTCACAAATATGTTGTACAACTCCCTCGTCGAGCGTCCGGCTAGATTTCCCCCGGCGGCATTATTCACCATACGCTTGGATGCAAATGTCAACCCATTATGAAAGAATTGATTCAAGAAATCCCCGGTGAACCGATGATGGGGGCACTTGGTGAGATAGCCCTTGAACCGCTCCCACGCCTCGTAGAAGGTCTCGTCGCTCGCTTGACGGAATGAGGCGATCTTTGCTCGAAAATCGGCCATCTTATCTTGAGAATAGTACTCCTCCATAAACCTCTCGGTTACCATATCCCAATTAGTAAGGGAATCGGCCGGTAATGTCATGAGCCAATCTACGGCTTTATCCTTCATTGTGTATGGGAAGCACCTCATTTTAATTTGATCAATGTGGATCCCTTGGCGCGGAAAGCTTGACACAGTGTAGGAAAAGACGCGTAGGAGTTGAAGAGCGTCCTCTTGTGGTAGGCCATGAAAATTTGGAAGTCAGTTGAGATCAATCGTCCGTAAGTCATACTCGAGAGCTTCGGGACTTAATCGAATGCATGATGAAAAATCGCCCATATATGGCCGTGACACTTCCTTAATACTATTCGTCGGGCCTCCGTCGGGATTAGAAAACGGGTGGCCACCCACATCTTGTACGACGTAAGGATTTTCGTTGACGGCGGGCATCCTCGGAAAGTCTTGTGGATGTGGATCTCTAAATCGATGCGTGGGCCCGGTCGGATGTGGCATGCGAGGTGCGTGTAATTGGGGGCCGGCAAAGTGCGTCCCTTGGAATTGTGGCCTCGGAACTTGAAAGTGCGGTTGAAACGGGTACGGGCCATCTACCATCGGGCCTTGGAATTGTGTTCCATGTGTCGACGGGTCCGAGTGTGGCAAAACTTAATGTTGGGGCTCGGGTGTCGGCACACGAGCATGAGGTGGGGAAAACGGGCCTTGAAATCGGGCATTGGAGCTTTGAGGATCTTGATTTGGAAACCCGTTTCCTCCTTGATCAAGCGGCAACCCGTAAGGTGGTTGTGGTCCTTGATGAGGTGGTCCATGAAGTGATGAAGTCGGCCCGGTCGCTATTTGAGGCGGAGGCACCCCTTGGTTGTCTTGAGCGAGCGCGGGCGGCGTCGGGTTCTCGAACGAGTTGGTCATCGTTTGCTCCTCTATCACCGTAGGTAAGGATGGGTCGAATGTGCCTTGATTCCTTGAAGTTTGTCTCACCCTCTCGGGATTGGTCAAATATGGAGTCAATTCTCGTCCGAGCGACCGCCTACCTTGCATACACAACACTCAACAAAGGGATTACGGTATCAAGTGTGAAATACTAATCTAGTCTAATCTACTAATTAAGACAACAAGAAGAGTAATTAAGAACACCATTAGCCTTAATCTATCCCCGGCAACGGCGCCAAAATTTGATCAAAGAATTATTAGCACTCTAAGAAATCTTCTCCGCAATAGTACGGAGTCGATTGTGGAGCAGTAAGCTTTCCCGAGTCGTGTCTCTTGAGGATAGACGTAATCGGCGTTAAGTGTGTTTAGTTAATCTCTTGTTAATCTTAATTAAATTAATCTAATCTAGGAAAGCATTAGTCATTGGTTTGGTTTGAGTTTTAATCTCTAAACTTGAATTGAAAAGAGAGATTGAAATACATCACTTAAGGTAAGGAAAATAAAATTGAAAATTAACTTGAACTTAATTAAACTTAATGACTCAAACTAAATCTAGTTACCAACCTTAATTAAATTAATACTACTAACTAAGAAGGCTTGTAAGTTTAAAGACTAAAAAGGAGGGAAAGTCAAACTTGATTTTAAAAGAGGTCAAAGCATTTAATAGGTAAAAGTCAAAAGTCTTAAAAACGGAAAGTCACTAACAACTTTCAACCCTCCAATATTGGTTTGAACAAAATAAGTAAAGAGCTTCAACATGAAACTTCAATGGAGATTTTACTACAAGAAGGAAAACAAACTAGAAATTGGAAGAGAACTTTGAAAATGGCAAGAGAACCACAAYAACATCWAAAAATAAACCACTACAAACACATACCAACAACAAACAACACAAGAACAACACCAAATAAGGGAAAGATTACTACCAATATTGCATTCCAACCAAAAGCTTCAAATGTAGAGTACAATCTTCAAAACACCAAGTTTAACTTCATAAAGTACAACCACAAATGAGAGAGATGTCACCTTCTCCGACACTTATGAACAACTACTAACTACTAATTAACTAAGCTAAATGGAAGGAGCTAATTAAGGATTATATCTAGGGTTTGCAATGGAATAGTGGAAAATGAGCTTGGAGGAGATTGAATGGGGTTCAAAATCAACCAAGGAAGGATAAGGTAGGTGAAGGAAAGTGATAGCCTATTTATACAAAAACGCAGGGGCAAAAACGTCAAAATGGGCCAAAAATCTGCGTGTCAGTCGGTCGACAGCTACCAGTCGATCAACTGGAATGCCCAAAAATCACAAAACATACTGCCCGCCAGTCGATTTCATCACTCCAGTCGATCGACTGGCACTCAATCGGTCGACTGGAGTGCAGCCGATCGACTGAAAGGCAGTTCCGGCTCATTTTCTCGTCTCCGCTCTAATCGTCCGCCGGTTTTCGCTCCTCGTTCACGCTGTGTTTTCTTGATTTGTCCATTCTGATCCAAGTCGAGTGGGATGCTCCGAGTGTGCACGGATCCCGCTTGGTCATCCTACGGCCAAAAAAAATGAAAAAGAGTAAAATTGTACAAAAAACTACTAAAAATCGCACAAAAGTTATAAAAATCTAAAACTAATAAAATCGGCCAAAACGACTCCTAATACACATAAAAGCAAGCAAAAGACATGCAAGCGCGACACAAAACGGTAACAAGAATACGCACAAAAACATGCAAATCAACAATATCCTGATGTGCTCCTCCTATCATCAGGATCAGATGCCCAATCTAAATCAGCATATGCAATCAGAGTAAGTTGAGATGCAGAGCAAAATTGAATCTCATAGATCAATGTTCTAGATAAATACCTCAAAACTCTTTTCATTGCTTTCCAATGTTTATCGAGTGGACATTACATGTACTGACTCAATTTATTAACACTAAATCTTATTTCTGGTCTTGTCAAGATGGAATATTGTAATCCACCAAGAACTCTCATGTACAATGTTGCCTCTGAAATAAAATTACTATCAAACTTAGACAACACAGGGTTGCTTATCATAAGAGTACCTAAGCTGTGTGAGTTAAGCATTCTTGCCTTCTATAGAATCTTCTCAATGTATTGTTTTTGTCTCAAGAAAATTCCATTTGAGTTCTGTGTGATCTCATATCCTAGGAAATAACTGAGTCTTCCTAAATACTTCATATTGATATTCTTGTTCATGTTATCAATCACAAGTTGAATATCCCTCTCATTGTTCTTTGTAATCACTATGTCATCAACATAAGCCAGAATTAAGGTAGTAGAGTCATCCTTGGTTCTGAAAAAGAGGGAAGAGTCAGATCTAGAAGTAGAAAACCAAGGCTGGATAATACACTACCAAACTTGCTTGACCAGGCTCTAGATGCTTGCTTGAAGCCATACACTGAATCTTTTAACTTGCATACCATATTCTTCTGTACTGGCTGCTCAAAACCTGGAGCTTGTTTCATATATAAGTTAGAATTAAGCTCATCAATGAGAAAAGAATTAGACACGTCCGACTGTTTGATGCACCATCATTTTGAGATAGCAATAGATATGACTATTCTAATGGTTGCAACCTGGAATACTAGACTATATGTCTCAACATAACCAAATCCAAAACTCTGTGTGTATCCTTTTAACACTTAATCTGGCTTTGTACTTGGCTAAACTCCCATCAGAATTCTTCTAATTGCCTTATTAACCCATTACGTCCAATAACTTCTATGTTTTTGGGCAAATAACAAAGTGTCTGAGTGTTATTCTTCATTATATCATCATATTCTACAACCATTGCTTCACTCCATTGAGGGGAAGATAAGGCTTCTGATTAACACGTATTTATGCTCATTTTTAGTAGTATTTTAGTTATTTTTTCTTATTATTTTTGGTATAAGTTGGATAGTTTAAGCTTCAATTCGTATATTTGTGTTTCCAGCTTATTTTACCATGTTTTGACCTTAATTGATGCAAAAAGGTGAATTATCTCTGTTTTTCGCCATACAGCTAAATAACCGGAAGGGCTCAGCACGTAAGAGATGAAGGATGATAATTAAGAGACAAGAATCGAGCGTTCTGGCGAAGAAGTAGCAAGTTTTGGAGGTTAACCGTTATTCTTTACGGTAACCTTACCGTAAGCCTTACCGTAAACCACACCGTAAGAGGAGGGCTGCGGGCATTACGGTAGGGTTAACAATTAAGAGCCTTACCGTAAACTTCACTGTAAGGAGGCAAAAAAGGTGTTTACGGTAGCTGATTATGGTAGCTCCTTACCGTAAAGTGCTACCGTAAACGGGCCCAGCAACCGACCTGTGTGACTTGCGGCCCAAGTTACGCGATTTCTATATAAACCACCCATTAATCCGAGTTCCAGGCGTACTTTCAATCCTAAAAACTTACCATAAACATAATCCTAGGGTTTAGAGTCGGAGAACAACATCAAAAACGCGAAGATCGAAGAGCAACCCAAGATTCGACGACGACGAGTTCTGGAGCCTGTTCGACGCCGTTCATCATTTCTCGATTGATTCGCTGCGTTTTCTCTTCGGATTAGCTGAAGAACTTTCAGTTTTCAGTAGCCAAGACAAGTACTCTGCAACTTTTATTTAGTTTCTAGTTTTAATTCTTAGTTTTGAAAGCTTTTTGAATAATAGTTAGTTTATGTTCTTGAGTTCTACGTCCGTATTTGAGTTCGTTGAATGTTTTTAGTTATTTAATCTCTGTTTAGATTCAGTTTTACATGCTTATCGTTGGATGTTTGATGCTTTGTTGGGTTGAGGATATTCATGCGGTTGGTTCATGCTAGTTTGTTTAGTTTTCATAATTTTCTTGATCGTTTAGTAATCGTTAGGATCGTAGTTAGTGAATCCATGCGTATTCGTAATTCGTAGTTGACTAATTTAGTTAGTTTAAGATAATTTTAGGTTTCTGCGATTTAGATTAGTCTTTAGTTATTAATTAAATTCGAATTTTAATTAGATTTACTTACTCGTTAATTAATTAGAGAATTTATTTAGGTTTTAGTTAATTAAATTGAGTTAATCATAAGATTTAGTTTTCAGCTGGTTATTTAGGTTAAATGACTTAGTTAATTTTAGTTGGTAATTTAGAATAATTAATTTAGAATTTAAGTTCAAGTCTTGAGCTTTAAATTAGTAGTTAATAATCAATTTCAAACAAAATCCCCAATTTGTATACGTTTATGTGTTTAATTATCATTGAGAAAAACATCCAAGATACCGAACAGTTGTCCTCGAGAGAATCAACTTGAGTCAAACTCACCACCCTACAAGTTCCTCGTACTCTTGCGAGCAAGCTTGCGTGTTTTTAATTTAAAATATCTTTAATTGGGGTGCACAAAAGTTTGGTTCAGCTTCCTCAACACTCTTTGGTCCAGGGATGATCCCAAGTACAGAACTACACATCTTTAGTTTGGATATTCCTGCCTTTGATCTGGTAACCATGTGATGTGTATCTGCAGCATTGTTCCTTTCCCTTTCATTTAAACTATTATACATGGATTGAGTATGATCATTATGCTCAATTGGCAAATCAATAGTTATCCTACCACCTGTGAAATGAGATTGAGAAAGTTGTTGTGTGTTGGTTTCTGAAGTGAAGTGAGAACTATTTTATGAGCTATGATTATCAGATTGATGTCTCAGGGATGCATTTGGAGTGTTTGGAGAGTTCTAACTATTGTGGTGATCATTGTGATAGCTTGTTGAAGTGATAGTGTTTTATTGAGTATGATGAGAGTTGTGTTGATTATGAAGGATATATTCTGTACTGACAAGAGGGTTTTGGAGAGTGAGTATAGAAAGAGTGGGAGTGAGGATATTTGGATCAAGTTTTTGAGTAGGGATAAGAGTTTTTCAAAAGGGGAACTGTGATTCATCAAAAACCAAATATCTAGTAATGATGATCCTTTTGTTAGGCAGTAAAACTTTGTCACCTTTATGTTGTGGGCTATATCCAATAAAAACAGATGTCTGGCTCCTAAAATCCATTTTATTCTTTTTATAGGGCCTCAGGTAGGGATAGCAAAGGCATCCAAAAACTCTAAGGAGAGATATTTCAGGCTTGTTTCCATGTAATGCTTCAAAAGGTGTCATATAGGAAATGGGTTTTGAGGGTGTTCTATTGATTAGATATACAACACTAGTAACGGTAGAATTCCCAATGTGAATGGGGAACTTAAATTTGAGCCGGCGGAGAGAGTCCTACTTCTACAATATTTACGTGTTTTCTCTCAACTAATCTATTTTGTTCTGGAGTGTGAGTGCAGGAAAGTCTGTGATTAATGCCATGTTGAGAGAGTTAAGGGGTCATAGCTTTGAATTCTCCTCCTCCATCAGATTAGAGAGTCTTGATTTATTCATGATGGTTATGTACAAGTGTTTTAAAATGAACAAAATCACTTAAGGCTGCTGATTTTAGCTTGAGCAAGTAAATCCAACTGAACCTAGTGTCATCATCAATGAAATCGATGTAATAAGAGTAGCCTCCAACAGACTTGATAGAACAAGGTCCCACAGATCACTGTGTATGAGATCAAAGGGAGCATAAGTATGGGAATCAGAATCAATAAATAGTAATATGTGAAGTTTATCCATCATACAAGGAGAGCAAGGAGAATATTGATCTTTATTAATAAAAGGAATGTTACAACTGATAAGGGCATTCTTGAAATATCAAAAGAAGGGTGCCCCATTCTAGAATACCATAATCCTAATTCTAGTTTATTCTTGACAGTTGCAGAGTTGATACTTATTGAGTGAAGTTGTTTATTCTCTTAGTGAGGAGTTGGTTGGGAGGTGAAATTGCAGTTGGAGTTTGATAGGTGAAAGTTGTAAAGCCCTTGGTTAAGATTTCCTTTCAGGAGCACCTTCTTTATGCATTTATCCTTCACAATGCAAACATTTGAATGAAATTCAAAGAAAACTTCATTATCTTTAGCAAAGTGACTAACACTAACTGATGAAATTCATATCTTGCCATAGTAAGTTGATGAACAAAAGAGAATTGATTGCTGATATATTTTCTAATAATAATTACAAGTGATATTTCTCCTCTATATATAGAAGAAATAGATCATTCTAAATAAAATATAAAAGTTTTGAATGACCCTAGATCCACATTACAAGGAAAGGAACTGTACTATTCAGGTACAAAAATGGCTCAATTATGCAGCTGGCATTTGTACTATTTCCAGCGGTGCATGGGGATGTTAATCACTTGTGCACAACCTTTGATCAGGCCTGTGCACTCATTTCTGGTTGCTAACATCCCCCCTCAATTCGAAGGTAGGTAATTGAACAACATTAAGTCTCTGTCTCATTTTTCTGAAGAATTGACCAGCAAGAGGTTTAGTCAGTGCATCAACAATTTGATCAAGAGCAGGCACATGTCTGATAGAAGTCTCCTTATCTGTGACCTTCTCTCTAACAAAATGCAAGTCTAATTCAAAAATTCTAGATCTGGAGTGGAAAACTGGATTGACTTACAATGCAACAACACCTAGGTTGTCATTTTAAATCACAGTTGGTTTTGCTATCTACATCTCTATTTCTTTGAGTAGAGATTGTACCCAAAGTAATTCACAAGTGCTATGTGCAATACTCCTATACTCAGCTTCAGTTGATGGTTTTAAGACAATGGCTTATTTCTTTGAACTCCGAGAAACCAGATTAGGTCTAAGGTAGATACAATAACCGGATGTAGACCTTTTATCATCAACATCTGTTTCCCAATCCGCATCAGCAAATCCAGTCACCCTAAATTCATTAGCTGACTTGAACCCCAGTCTATATCCAACAGTTCCTGCCAAATATCTCAGTATCCTTTTTACTGCTTTCCAATGTGTATTCAGGGGGTTATGCATGTATTAACTGGCTTTATTGACACTGTATGAAATGTCTGGCCTTGTAATGGTAGCATACTGAAAAGCACCCACAGTTTGCCTATACAAACTAGCATTCAAAATGGGTTGTCCTTGGTGTTTGGATAGGACAGGTTGTGGCACCATTGGAGATGATAATCCCTTTGCTTCATTCATTCCAATTTCACTAAGTATATCCTTGATGTACTGTTCTTGACTGAGTATCATTTCTCTATCGACATAATGTACTTGTATCCCAAGGAAGTAACTCAGCCTTCCCAAGTCCTTAAGAGAAAAGTGACTTTGAATTTAAGTGATGATCTTTTAAATCTCTTCAATGCTTGATCCAGTGATTATCAAATCATCTACATATGTCAAGATCATTGTGTAGGAGGATTTATTGTTTCTAAAGAAGAGAGAGTTGTCAGATTTAGACATGGCAAGTCCTATAGACTTGAGGACCTTACTTAATTTGGAAGACCATGCCCCGGATGCTTATTTGAAACCATATATAGACTTGTGTAACCTGTATATCATTGGATCTCCATATTGATCATACTGTTCGAAACCAGGGATTTGTTCCATGTAGATTTCTGCATCAAGATCTCCATTTAAGAAGGCATTATCAATAAAAACCTACCTGACAATCCATTTGTTGGTTATGGCTATGGATAGAACTGTTTTGATGGTAGTTGGTTTGATGACTGGACTGAATGTTTCAGTATAATCCAGTCCTTCTAGTTGTGAGAAACCCCTTTCCACTAACCTTGCCTTATGCCTGGCAATAGAGCCATCAAAACTCTTCTTGGTTTTGAAGATCCATTTGCAACTAACAAGCTTCTTATCTGGAGGCAATTCAGGGATAGGGTTAGTGCTCCAGTTCTTGTTCTTTTGTAGTGCATTGTACTCTCTATTCATTGCTTCTTTCCATTTGGGCACACTAAGAGCTTCTTGGTATGATCTTGGTTCAATACTATCAGTCAAGACAGATACATAAGTTTTTAGCTTTGAGATTCCAGCCTTTGATCTTGTCACCATGTGATGCCCCTTATCATTTCCATGACATGCAAAACCTTGATCAACTATAATGGGATCATTAGAAATCCCTCTAGGAATTTGAGTATCAGGAGGAATTTCTATTGGTTGATGGTCAAGGAATTAGGATTATGGAGCGTGGTTGAGTTAGGGGAGTGTGGTGACCTGAGGAGTGAGTTTGTTCTTGATGAGTGCTATTGATGGGACTGTGAGAGGGAGATGTATTGTTGAATTTATCAAGAGTGACTAAAGGAGTCATGTGATCAGTGTTGTTGGTGAGAGGGAGAGGTTGTTGTTTGGTTTGAAAAGAGAATTTGGATTCATCAAATACAACATTCCTAGTGATAATAACTCTTTTATTTGGTAATAAGACCTTATATCCTTTGAACTGAATGCTATACCCAAGGAAAACAGCAGGACTGCTTCTGAAATTAAGCTTGTGCTTATTCATAGGTCTCAGATGAGGAAAACATAAGCATCCAATAATTATGAGTGTATTATAATCTGGTTTTAAACCAATGAGTGCCTCTACAGGAGTTTTAGTTTAAGAGCTTGGATATCATTTTGTTAATGAGGAAGACTGTCGAGACAACAACATCATCCCAGTAGGACTGTGAAACATTAGAGTGAGCTAATAGTGAAATGGTTGTTTCAAGGATGTGCATGTGTTTTCTTTCATCCAGGACATTTTGCTGTGGAGTGTAAGGGCATGAGATTCTGTGAGTGATACCATTTTTAGAAAAGAATTTTGATAAGGTTTTTCCACCATCTGATTGGATGGCTTTGATTTTCCTATTGTACTGGTTTTCTACAAGGTTTTTGAAATGGACAAAAGCATTATGAGTATCAGACTTGAGCTTGAGCAAATATAACCAAGTATGTCTGCTCTTGTGTTTTATAAAGCTCACATAATAACTATAACTATTATTAGATTTTATAGGAGAAGGCCCCCAAAAATTAATATGAATAAGGTCTAGAACATCATAATGAACAGATTCAGAAGAGTTGTAAGGTAACTGATGACTTTTAGCCTTAAGACAAGATCCACAAATGAAGTTGGATTTATTATCATTGAAAGGAACATTACAACTCAAAAGAGCTTTTCTGAAAATTTCTAAGAAGGCATGCCCAAGTCTACAATGCCATAAACTGAGATCAAGTCTGTTATTAAGCTGAATGGAGTTTATTAAAATAGGAATTTTTATAAGGGTGATGGTAGGATGTGTATTGGTCTGAGGTTGCAGCTTGTTTGATTGTTGCTCTTGAACAGGACTAAGGTTGAATTTGTAAAGACCATTCTCAATAGTCCCCTTGAGTAGAACCATTTATGTGTCCTGATCCTTCACCAAACATAGAAAAGGATGAAATTCAAAGAACACTTTCTTGTCTTTAGCAAATTAAGACACGCTGATTAGGTTTTTGGTGATATCATGTACATGAAGTAAGTTTTTAAGGGTAAATCTATGATCACTGGTAAGAGGACCTTTAACTATTGAATTACTAGTATGTAAAATGTGCAAACCTGGTCCATTACCCATGTGAACCTTCTCTGATCCTTGATATTCATTTTCCATGCTCAATTCGTTGAAGTCATAAGTCAAGTGATTTGTAGCTCCTGAATCTGGAAACCAACAGAACTCTGGATTGACATCTGAAGGACTACTGACAACATTTGATGAGTGTTTTCCATACTGGACGATGTAGATTTTGTTTGAGGATTGAGATTGATAAAGTTGAGGATTTTTGTTGCTAGGATTGAAGTTCATGTCCTTCCTGTGAAAACATTTGTCAGTTGTATGTCCTGAAATGAAGCAAATCTAATATCTAGGTTTCCAGGTTTGATTTCTTCCTACTCTTCCTCTTCCTCCATTTCTTGAGCTCCTTCCTCCTCTAAAACCTTCCCTTCCTCTGTAGTTCTGGTTGTAGCCTCCATGGTCATAGCCTCCTCTCTTTGTTGACTGATCTTGAGTGATAATGTTAGCACTAGGTGTGGAACGATCTGAATTGACCTGAGATATGGTGCCCTCAATGTTTTCTAGTCTGGTTTCAAAGCTGAGCAGCAAGGAGTGGACCTCCATTAGAGAGTAGGTCTCTAGTCTTGATGTGATGCTCACCATCACTGGATTATATTCAGCTCTTAATCCAGAGATTATATAAATAATTTGACTTTGCTCATTTATTTGCTCTCCTTATGTTGCCAACATGTCACAACAAGCTTTGATCTTGTTCAGATATTCTCTCATGTTCATAGCTCCCTTTTTAATGGTTTGAAGCTGCAGTTTGTACTGCATGATCTTTGCTTGATTATCTTGCAAAACTAGTTTCTAAGCATTCCCATATTTGTTTTGAAGAAACAAGGCCAACTTTAGTGACTAGGAGGTTTTCCGTGAGAGAGGGAAGGAGCTAGGAGGCTATGAGTTGATATTGACGTTTCCATATAACATATTTTGGACTTGTGGCTAAAAAGTTATTATATTTAGTCAAGAATGTTTCAAGACCATAGCCATTAATGGTGGTCATGATCTGTTTTTTCCAAATAAGGAAGTTATATTCATTGAGCTTGATGTTAATAAGCTGACTTTGAGGATAAATGATAGCATTCTGTTCTATAGGTGAATGAGTGGAGTAAGAAGTAGGTGTAGCAGATATAAAGGCCATTGTTTATGTTTAAAAGAAGGAAAAGAAAAAAATTCAGAGACCAGGGATTAACCCGGCGCTCTGATACCATGATGAAATTCATATCTTGCCATATTAAGCTGTTGAACAAAAGAGAATTGATTGCTGATATATTTTCAGATAATAATTATAAGTAATATTGCTCCTCTATATATAGAAGCAATGGATCATTCTATATAAAATATAGAAAATTTGAATAACCCTAGACCCACGTTACAAGGAAAGGAGCTGTATTATTCTGGTACAATAATGGCTCAATTATGCAGCTGGCATTTGTACTATTGCCAGTGTTGCATGATAGCTGCATGGGGCTGCTGATCACCTGTGCACAGCCTGTGTACTCATTTCTAGTTTCTAACACTAACGAGCATTTTTATTTATGTGAGATACATGCAAGAGATTAGATAGAATGAAATGATGATTAGATGCAAGTGGTTTAACTATTGAAGAGCCAAAATGAGAAATGTTCAAACCTTGTCCATTTCTTATGTGCACCTTCTCATTTCCCTAGTATTCATTGGCAATGTTCAGATTGCTCATGTCATATGTAATATGATTACTGGCTCTTTAATCAGGATACCAACAGAAGTTGTGTGAGCTTTTAGTCTCTTAGAGGTTAACAACATTGACATTGGAGTTTCCAAAGGTCCTGCCTAAATGATTGTGTTGATAAGAGGTATGCTGATTGCCTTAGTGATTCTGAGAGTTGTTATTGGGCACAAAATTCAGAACACCCATATAGTAAGATTTACCAGCTTCGTAGTTATTGTAATGGCAAGTTTGACACCTAGACCTGTTACTATTGCATTCCTAACTCCTCTTCCTCTATAAGGACCACTCTTGCCTCTTCCTTGTGTTGTATTGTTCTGATAATCTCCTCTGCCTACATGAGGATATCCTCCCCTTCTAGCTCATGTTCCTTCAGTAGTGAGATTAACTGAGTAAGAATCATCATGTCCCAAGCTCTCAAGGGACTCTAATCTGTTCTCAAAACTTAATAGCAAAGCATAAACATATCCAAGTTTCCAAGGTTCTAGTCTAGAAGTAGTGGACACAAACACAAGGTTGTATTCGGATCTCAAACCAGAAAGGATATACATAACATGATCTTTCTTGGAGATAGGTTCACCTACTGATCCCAATAAATCCCAACAAGTCTTGATTTTTCTTAAGTAATCTCTCATGGACAATTATCATTACCTAAAGTTTTGCAATTACAACCTCTTACTTTAGCTTGATTCTAAGATGCAAAAGCATTATGCAAATAATCCTAAATATCTTTGGCAGTGCACAATCCAACAATAGAAATCAGAATGCTTTCATTCAAAGAAACAAGCAACTAATCTTGTCTGTTCCACAAAGAAAAGGCTGGACTTTGTATTAAAAACATTGCAGGTACCTGATAAATATTCTTCTTGAGCTTTCTCTGTTCCATTCAAGTAGCCTTGCAGTCTATATCCTTGTATGGCTGCCCAGATCTGTTGTCTCCACACCAGATAGTTATTTTCTCCAAGCTTCACTGTATAAGCTGACTTTGAGGTTGAATAACAGGTTCGATGCTGACAGGGACAACTCTGGATTGAGTTGCAGAAGCGATTGCTTCATTTTCTTGAGATGATGTCGCCATGAAAAAGAAAGGATATTTTTGGGTTGAAAACTTGCAAAGCATAAAATAGAAAACTGGTGACACAAAATGATTGTATTTCATTCAATTATTAGGGTTTACATAAACATATGCTTATATAGAGAATTAAGATGATCATAGCCTTACAATGATATTCCTATGTATCTAAATCCTCACAGTGCATACGGTGATGCAATCCTGTACTATTTATGCATAAGCCCTAATATAGCTGCACGACGTACTATGATGATCATGGTGTAGCTGTCATGCATACGCAGAGCTGAAGTCATGCTGACGTAGCTTTAGGGCTGACATGTGAAGGACATGGCTCCAACACATTTTTCCAATTTTTTTTTTGGCAAAACATTCAATTTTTTATTTTTTTTTTCCTTTTTACTTGGTTTTCATTAATTGTTGTTAATGATTTTGTAATTTATATAGCAAATTAAAAATAAGAAAATAGTGCAGTTTAATATTCACATGAAATAAAAATCATTTGTATTATAAACGTGTATGAACCATGTTGTATCCTATATTTTTTAAAATAATTGTGTCCTCATATTTATGTCATGTCGTGTTCCAAGTATGTATCCGTACCGATACAACTTAGATAATACGTAACATCATACAAATAAATTATATTATTGATTGGTGTAATATATAGTATATACATAAACTATGTATATTATTATATGTATAGCTCACAAGCATCTTGACAAGCTGACTTGCGAGCTCAAATACTACAAAAAGACTGACAATTACTAGACTTTTCTGTCGGTAAAGCCATGAATTTATCAATAATCATGTTACTAGTGAAGTTTTCTACGGATTTCATCCATAAATATCTCATCGATAATACAATTACCAATGAAATTTAGTATAAGAAAATGGATTTTGATAGAAGAAATTTATTGGCAATTACCGACGAAAAATTAGGTTCTTTAGTTTTTTGTTATTACAAAAAAAAAAATTCCCGTAAGTATTTGATTTAATATATTAAAAAAAGTTGGAAGTCTGAATATTGAGTTTTTTGTTATTACCGACGGATTATTTTTTCGTCAATATTTTATTTAATATATTTTCTATCAGTATAACCAATAAAAAATAAGAACATAAATACAAAAAATATATAATTTCATAGGTAATTACCGACGGAATTTCAATCAACTGGTAATTACCGTAAAAAAGAATCTATCGGTAAAATTTTCAATATTTAATTTGCCCATTTTTTTGTAGTACATATGAGCTCGAGCTCAACTCATTTAAATAAATGAGCTCTATATTGAGCTTGAGCCGTGTTGAACCTATAGTGAGTCGAACTCGGATAGCTCGAGAGTATCTCAACTCATTTGAAATCTTGGGTTTATGTAGGTATAAAACTATATTTCGCACGTGAACATTACTTTTCTGCTACTTTTTGTTCGTTCTTATCGAATTTTGTTTCCTTTTCAACAAGTTTTGATTCAAGCATTCAACATAATAGTGATAAACATTTATCATATTAAAAGTAAACCAAGTCGTTATATTGTGAATCGAGGTGTACCATGAGCAACGTACACCTCGTTGATAGGTACTTCACTTAACAATTAAATGTACATCAAATGTATGTACATTAAATAAAACATAAATATACATCACTATGTAGAAACATTACATTATATAAGAATACACATCCGTATATAATATATAAAAAAAACATATTAATGTAAGAAACATCGCTTCTTTTTTTTTCCCCATTATATTCTATTTTTCAAAAAGTACCATGCTATTTTCCTATATCTAAACACATACACTAAATTGGCCAAATTATCAACAAAAAATTAAAATTAAAATTATACTTTTGGGGCTAAATTAATGGGATTAAATATTATCTTACCATTTTCTACTTATTTAATTATAATAATAATAATGTGTTTTTTCTATATTATCCCTCAATTTTCTATTTTTCGTTTTCTCTTCTCTTTCTCTCTTTTCTTCCCCAGCCATTTTTTCTATTTTCTGGTTCTAGAAAACCACCAATAGCCGCCGCCTCCGACACAACCAATAGCCACCAACGCCGCCTTCTTACATGTGTTCGTCATGTCAAGATGAGCAAAAGCCCTTGACCAATTCTCAGAGGTAATTTGTCGAACATCATGACGGCAAAGTAAAACACCAAAATGATGTGCCTAATGGGTGTTATCACCGGCCCGATAAGGAAAGGCGGCTCATGCCGAATCAAGTTCAGTTTCTCGAGGAGAGTTTCGAGGTGGAAAACAAGCTTGAAACGAATCGGAAAATCCAGTTGGCTAAAGAACTCGATTTGCAGCCAAGACAAGTTTTGATCTGGTTCCAAATCAGACGGGCCCATTGCAAAACCAATTAAGGTTCTTGAGAAAGAATACAACTCTCTGAAATCAAGCTATGATAATCCTCATGCGATTTTTGTTGCTCATGCGATTTTGTTTTGAGCATAGGTTCATCAGCTGCACACAAATTGATTTCGAAAGAGAGTTGAAAGCCCAAGCCCAAGCCCGAACCAAAGAATGGTGCATCGGATGTTGTACAGCAACAGCTTAGCGAAAAGCGACGTTTTCGATTCGTACAACCCACTTTACGGTTTCGGATATTTTGGAGCATGATCTTTCTGATTTTAGTGAACATGAAAGCCCGAGGAGAAAAAGAAAAATAGAAAAAGAAAAATAAGATTGAGGGATAATATAGGGAAAATACATATTGTCATTTAATATTTTAAAAATAACTAAAAATTGATAAGAAAATATTTAATCATGGTACGTCATTAATTTAGCTTGAAAATGATAATTTTGAACTTATTTTTTATGAATTGACCAATTTAATGAATGTGTTTTGATACCAAATAATACCATGATTCTTTTTTAAAATGGGACAATATAATAAATTAATAAAATAATTTTTTTTATAAATATAAATAAATATATAAGTACATCAATTAAACTACTAAAATACATTACATACATGATATAAATACATCTCATACGCGCAATATTTTAAAAATCAGACCGCATATCGAATCGAATCAATAACTGATTCATTGGGTCATTGGTCCTACCGGTTGAACCGTTTTTAAAAAATCGGGCATCAAATCGGACTACCATATATATATATATATATATATATATAGTGTGTGTGTGTGTGTGTGTGTGTGTGTGTTCCCTCCGATTCTTAATAAATGGCGTTTTGTCTGAAATGAGAGAATTAAAGATTGTGTAATCTGACTAAGTTGCCCAAATAATCAATCTCTTAAATATGTATAATTATCTTTTACATAAAAAAACTCTTGTTTATCTCTATCTCTCATACTTACGTATTTTTTAATACTTATCTTTCACAAAATATTATTGATAAGTTAAAAATTAAAAGATTTATTAGGGTTGTGATAGGGGTAAAATAGACAGAAAATGTGATAAATATCTTAGACGTCATTTAATTAGAAAATTGAGAAAGAGTCCAGAACGTTAATTAATTAGAAACTGATGGAGTATATATTGTAAATTATAATAATAATGCAATAAAAATAGCAGAAATATATAATAAAATCAATATCGGTGAGTATTTATCCACCTCCAATGAATCTAAACCACCGACCCATTTCAATCTTGAAGAAGGTGAGGAAGAATGGGGTGCCAATCATGATATGTGCCACAAGCTCAAAGAAAATTGAAGTCGAAGACGAAGGCGCTGAGTGAGTACTAATCCCCCATCTTCTGATTTCATTTCTCCAAAACAATGATTGAGGATGAACCTCAGGCACAATGAAATTATTGTAAGAAGCACTACACTTTCGGTACAAAAAATAATACTAGCTACGGGATGCTTATATCACACATGGAGAAGAAGCGTCACGACAAATACAGTGTTGATAGCTCTCAAATACAAATAAATTTCTCACCTTCATCTACCGCCGAAGCCGGGGCCGGTGGTCAAGGTATGAGTTCTAATTTATTCTATTATAGTGAAAGTGGTCATAGAAATTTTCTTGCAAGATTTGTTGTCGTTATGAGTCTTTTTTTTAAATCATGCGCATAGTAGTTATTATGAAAATTATACTAGAGGTGCATTTAATTCATCTAGTAATAGGATTTCATGACATAAGATTATTCGTGATCTTGAAAACATGGTTGGTGAGTATAAGTTGAATATGATTTCCACATTTGATAGTTTGCAACATAGTGTCACCATATGTTTAGATATTTGGATGGATTCCCATCATAATTATAATTATATGAGAATTACATGTCATTGGATAATTCTTGGATTTCGCGAATTCGTTTGATTGCATATAAAAAGTTGAATAGTGTGCATACATCCACTATTTTATTTGAGTATCATTTATGTAGAAATTTTTTTCAATTTCATTGATAATGCTGTCGCTAATACGACTAGTTTAGATTTGCTAAAAAAAATTTGTCAACATTCTATTGGTGGTAAAATAATTCATGTTAGATGCTTTTGTCATATTTTGAATTTATGTGTTCAAGATGGTTTAACAACTTTCAAAAATAAAATTTTTGCGATTAGGAGTGCGGTATTTCATATTGTAAAACATGATTCGGTTGCAAAAAATGGCGAAAATATTGCTGAATCAATGGCTTACATCAATTTTTTATTCAATTGATGTGCCACATCGTTTGAACTCAACTTATAAATCGTTTAATGATTCTTTTGAATATATAGAAGTATTGTGTGCTTGTTTTGCTAATCAAGATGTCGATTTCGTTTTTATTTCCCCATGCGTGGGATGGTTATTATAATATAATGTCCCTTTTAAATAATTTTAACGACACAATTGTGACTTTATCTGGTATTTATTATCCTACCTCTATACTTGTTCTTGATCAATGTATTCAAACTGTACTTATTAGTAATTCATTACTCGATTCGCCTGAATTAGGTGACTGCATTCCTAGTATATTGAGAAAATGGGACAAATATTTTCTATGCACTCTTGATATTTTTTATTGCAACTAATTTAAACCCAGACGATCGAATCTAATATTTACAAAACTTGCTTACAGTTTATTATGAAACATTACGACATTTTTTACAAAATTTGAATATTGAGATTCCTAACCCCATAAGTTATGCTCACCAAGCACAACAATCTTTATCTGCTCTTTTTTTTTATAAATACAATTAATGTTCTAGTGATGTTAATGTGTCACCTTCCCCTTACCTTTCCCCGATCACTACTTCTAATGTAAGATTATTGTTCCATGACTCATGAGAAACTCTAGCCCTATATATGAGGTCGAAGGAGGATATTAAGCGAAAACGGAAAAGGGTTAGTGCTAGTCGAACAATGGAATTAAAAACTAATTAATGAGCATTTGAATTGTGAAGTATCCCCAAAAGGCCCGATGACACTAACGATCTTATGCATTTTTGGTCGAAAGTGGCTACTATTTTTCCTACACTTTTAGGATTGCAAAGGTTGTTCTCGTCATTCTTGTTTTAACGGCTTCTGTTGAACATGCCTTTAGCAATGAAGCTTTGTGTTATATGATCTACGTTCTAATTTATTACCTAAAATTCTTGAAAATTAAATATTAATGAATGATTTGGTAAAAGTTGAAAAATGAGAACAAGAACTACAATTAGATAAAGGTGAAGAGGGCGACCATTACGATACCACTTCGTAAAGCAATGACAACGATAGCAACGAATGAACGAAGATGAGTCACCTCTACTATACACGTAGATAAGTAAAGTACGTATAAGAACTATGTAGACTTTGATTACTTTATGAGGATTCGTAGGCAAGTTAATTCTAATATTAAATGTTATTTTAATTTTAATTTCTAATAATAGAATTAAAATCAAGTCCTTATAAAAAAATATTTCTTTAACTCTTTAAAAAAAGTATTTCGAATTACGTGAACTTTGATTTCTTTATGAGGATTCATATGCAAGTTATTTCCAATATTAAAAGTTAAAATTTTTAATTTTAATTTCAATTTCTAATATTAGAATTAAAATTAAATTCTTTTAAAAGAAACTATCTATTTAAAAATCAATTCTTCAAGTTTTATTTAAGTTTATAATTTATTTTTTATCTCATTTTTTCATTCATTTTTTAAAAATCATAAAACATAAAAAAAAATCCGAAATACACCGGTAAAAAAAAAAAGACGATTTAAAATCGAAACCAATTTTTTGCCGATTTGATTTCGATCAAAGGCAGACCGATCGACGGTTATAAACCGTCCGGTTCGAACAGTTTTTAACATGTCTGTCCACCACTTAGAGAGAGTATACCATGGACCCAGGTGCACCCTGTAATTTAATTTATCATAGCATATAACTGTCACATATCATCACATATAACTGGTACATATCATCGCATATAACTCATACGTATCATCACAAGTAATTGAAATTCTAAGTCTAAAATTTAAAATCCTAAAATTAAAAAAATAAACCTAAAACAAAAAATTAAACCCTAAATATAGAAAATTAATCCCTAAAATGAAAAACTAAACTCTTAAATTGAACATTAAACTCTAAATCCTAAATTTATATCATATATCATCACATATAACTGACACATATCATCACATGTAACTAACACATATCATCACATATAACTGACAGAATGATAGATTTTTTTTGGAACCCTAAAATGGAAAAATAATAACAAACATAAAAAAACTAAACCTTAAAATGAAATATTAAACACGAAAAATGGAAACCTAAACCCTAAAACTAAACCCTAAAATGGAATAATAAACCCTAAATTCTAAATCTTTGACACATATCATCACGTATAACTACCATATATCATTAAATATAACTATCATGGCAAATACTTGGGTGAGACCGGTCTCATAAAATGAGACCAGTTTTTACCATTTTATATTTGGATCCAAGTGACCCATACCCTTTGACCCGGACCCAGAC
>BMAC01001426.1:44752-64995 GCA_014905375.1 Phtheirospermum japonicum
TGAGCTCATGAATTGCAATACAATCTCTACTATATCCTTCTTCCACAATCCTCCGGGCTTCTTCATTTGACTGACATTGCATTAAAAGATTATAGTATTTTCTTGCCATTTCATGTCGCCAAGGAACAAAATCCTCCTGGTTTTCAGTAGACATACTTTTGATGCTTAATTTGTCCCAAATTTCAGATTTTGCCATCTTCGTCCATCGTTTCTTGACATACAAATCTGGGATTTTTTCCACACCATGCATATTGAAAACCCTTAAAACATGACAGCATAAAAATCCACATTCTTCAATCTTCTTGCATGAACATGTCACGAGATGGGTTCTTGGATCAAAATACACACGATGTATCGTTGCCACAGTTTTCATTAGATGAAATGTCAAAGACCTTCATTAATTCATCTTCATAATATATTGTGCCACTTCATAGAAAGGCCGGTTATGAATTCATTCTCAAAAACTCGGAAAAGTGATATTGTGTATACCTGGGCAGCATGCTTTATGATTGGTATTGAATCCAATGATGACGTTGGAGCAGACTTTGAGCAGGTGAATTCCAGGTTTTCCTCTGTTCTCCTCCAATTCTCTAGCATTTTTTTCCAATACTCATAAAAATGAGTCAGGCTCGTCGTTTTTTTCACATTGTACCCGAGTGCATTATTTGTACTTTCACTTCTCTGTGATGATAACATCCCGGCAGAGAAGAAATCTTTGCTATAAGCTGTACACCATTTCTCTCTTAAGGTATATAAACGCTGAAACCAACTATTATCTTGTAGACCAAAATCAGAAATCATTGATTCCCAACAACGTTGAAATTCATTCTCATCAACACAACCTAACAAATATTTTTACAACAAAGTATTATTGCATGTAATTGTATCAAAAACAAAACCATCATATATTTTTACGTACCTCTCAAACATTTGTTAAATATGAATCTAAATGCATCATCATTTTTCAGTTTTCCAAATCGGGCTATTGCATTTTGATAGAGGTGCCACAAGCAAAGACGATGTTTTGTTGTTGGATAAACCTGAAAAATAGAAAAATACAGTATTAAAATGTATTACAAAAACATATCAAAGTATCACAAAACTACTGAAAAGTATTACAAAAAAAAGTAAAATTAAACCTTCTCTATTGCTGAAGAAATTGCAAGATCTTGGTTTGTGAATATAGTTATTGGACATTGGCCACCCATGGACTTTTTAAAAGTTTCGAACAACCATTCAAATGACTCTGTCTTTTCATCGGCAAGAAATGCACAAGAAAATATGACGTTGTTCTTGTGATTGTTCATACCAACAAAAGGAGCACATACTAGGTCATACCTATTTGTACGATATGTTGTATCAAAAACCACAATATTTCCATACAGCTTATAATCTTCTTTCATCATCGAGTCTCTCGAAAACAAGCTACATAATCTCCCATCCTCATTCAATCTGACTCTAAAGAAAAAGTCGTCTTCAATAGAAGCTTGCTGAGACAGAATATCGACAATTCTCTGCGCATCTCCACCTTGTATCTCTTGCATTTTGTATCGTGCCACGTAATTGAGATGATCTTTCACTGTATGCCCAAGGTTTTTTTCACCACCTGCTTGCCATGTAACGGTAAGAATCCATTGTTCTCATCCCAGAAGATATCATACTTTCTATCGCTTTGCCCTTTTCCTCCGTAATTTCTCTTTGTGATTTATGCCAATGACCCCATTCTGTTCGAGTGAGCGGATGATTATGTTCTTCAACATGAAGAAGAACTTCATATTCTTGTATATCTTTATCCAACTTGATCCTTATTAAAGCTTTACAATCCGTCCGTGTACTAATGACTTTTTTTCTTCTACCCGCAACATCCCCTGTTTTCATAACATTTTTCCCGGCACAAGAACATACAAAATATTTCTCTCTCAATTGTCCATCGGTATTCTTTTTGTCCGTTGACTTGCGCACGTTAAATCCCACCGCACGAGCATGATCACAATACAAATCATAAAGTTCCTGTATTGTTTTTCTTCTTATTCCTATTAAAGAGCCCCTTATAGCAACTAAATCATTTTGTTCTGCAAATCATAAAAAAGTATTACAATTCTATGAAAGGTATCAAATATTGTTATAAAAGTATTAGAAATGTTAATAAAAGTATTAAAACTATTAGAAAGTGCAGTAATAAAACAGTATTTATAAAGTATCACAAATAGTTTCAAATGTATCACAAAAGTTATTAAAAGTATTAGAAACATTATTAAAAGTATTACACCATTATAAATTACAGTTATACCTTCAACCAAAACAGAATTGATAAATATCACAAATAGTGTTAAAAGTATCAGAAACAATACTAAAAGTATTACAAAATTTTAGAAAGTACATTTATACCTTGTTCAATATCTTCTTCTCTAATTGATGTAGGAATACAATCAGCAATCTGACATCCTTCATCCAAAACATCATTACAAAGTATTAGAAATAGTATCAAAAGTATCACAAAGATAAAATTTCGATAATACCTGTGTCCGTATCTTCTGGAATAGTATGAATTTCATCCATATCTTCAATTACTGAACTATTTTCCATAATCTTTGCAGTATATGAATGTCCTTCATATGCATCAACAAAAATTAAAATTAATAGACAAATTATATATCGAATCAATTTTTCCCCAATTTTTTAAAACAATAAATTGAGAAGAGATTTTATGTACCTGAAGCTGGATTCGAATCTGACATGCGGAAACTGGATTCCTGATCCGTATCCTTGCTTCGATTTATACTTCAATTTTGTGTTTCTGATCTTCAGTGTTTTTATCAAAAAATCGATGAATTTGAGCCAGAGATGCGGACTTTGAGCGTTTCTAAAATTCCTGCTGAATTTCGGGTTGAATATGCAGTTTTTACTGTGAATTTCCTGCAAAAATTCGTAGATTTTGCTGATTAATGTTAAAGAATTTGAAATTTTGACGATGAATCTCGAGAATTTGGGGGATTTGGGATGTTGGGTATTGAGATCTCGTTCTGGGCTGGGGGTGGGGGTGTCTGGGTCTGTCTGGGGTGCGGGCTGGGTGTGGGTTAGGGGTTTGTTTCTGGGTATGAGTTTGGGTCAGGATCCGGGTCAAGTTAGAAAAATGGTAAAATTTGGTCTCATTCTATAAGATCGATCTCATTTTATGAGATCAGTCTCACCCAAGATCTACTCAACTGTCATATATTATCACGTATAACTATTATATATTATCATGTAAAATAGTAATAGTATACACCTAGTAAGGTGTACGCAAGTGTATCTAATAAATTGTCCACCACTTCTGGTAGACTTACGATAACAAAAATCAGAAAAAAGAAACGAAAAGCGAGAAAAACGACGTGGTCAAACCTTAATGGCTCCAGCGACAACTCAAAATCGTGAACAAAGAAATCAAAAAAAAAAAAAAAAAAAGTGATGGATAATCCATTAAATCCACTCCTCTCATATTTTCATTCTCCTTTTCTTTCCTCATCTCAATTGCACATGGAAGACCATTTTCCCTTCTGAACTTAATTTTTATATGAATTATTTAGCCTCTTTTCAGCAGAAAAACCTGAAATAATTACCCACTTTAACAATGGCCGCCGTCACTTCTCTTTCTTTCACCGCCGTAGTTCAATCCCCCGACCGGAAATTCTCGGCTCGCACTTACTTAGCTTCAAATTTCGATGCTTTTAAGCTCCGCAATACGGTGTCGTATGATTCGTTTGGTTTTCGTGCTTCGAGCTCGACTCGTATGGTGGTCCATTGCATGTCCACTCCGACAGGCAAGTTCATATTTCCCCTTTTTGGTTTAACTTTTTTTTTTTGGGAGGGGCTTTGATTGTATGTTTCACTGTTATACTGCATTTGGGAAAAAAAATTGAAGTGTTAGGCATATTGTGTTATTTTTCCTTTTTATAATTAAATTTACTTATTTTATTTTCTTTAGCTCATAGTACCTGTTCTGAAAAATCTCTATTGGTTTACATTGCCTTTAGATCTGCCAACTGTATATCAGACAAAGTCAAATTTCTTGAAGGCATATAAGAGACCAATTCCTAGTATATACAACACTGTATTGCAAGAACTGATTGTACTGCAGCATTTGATGAGGTACAAGAAGTCATACCGATACGACCCCGTGTTTGCTCTCGGGTTCGTCACTGTGTACGATCAACTCATGGATGGCTACCCAAGTGATGAGGATCGTGATGCCATTTTCAAAGCTTATATCGAGGCTTTGAATGAGGATCCTGTCCAATATAGGCATGTCTTGATTTTTCTTATTCTACAATTTACTTGTGATGAAATTATATTTGAAATAAATTAGTTGGTATTCCTGGAAAGATAGTAGGTCATTTGCATTTGGGGACATTTTTATCTAACTATTTTATAATATAATCAGAGATAAAGGACTCGTGTAGAACTTTATAATGTTTTGAAAGATTGTTTAGTCTACAAGAAAAAACCAATTCACCTAAAAAAACTGTCGGTAAATGTTAAGGAAGCTGGAAATTGTAGGTAAAATTGTTGTCCGTAAAATGTTTGTTGGTAAATATTTACCAACAAAATCTGAAATTGTCGGTAAATAACTACAGTATTTCCGTCGGTAAATTGAAAACTGTTGGTGATTTGTCGGCAATTGGTCGGTATAGTTTGAGGGGAAAAGTATTTCTTATTCTGTCGGTAATTGTAAAATTTAGTGACAAAATAATTTTTGTTGGTAAATTATGCCGGTAAAGTGGATGTGTTTTTTGTAGTGGACTATATTACATTTAGGTTTTTTAATCGTTTTAATAGCACTTCAAATTATTTTTTTTGTAGTTTTTCTGCTTTTCCACAAGTTGTAAGAAACGGAAAAGAATTAGCCAAACTAAGTCAGAATGGCTCGAGGGTTTTGAAAAATCTCACGATAATGGCACTCTGTATAAATTGAAAGGCATGGATGTTTCTTGTGTATACAGTATACAAAAATGCAGTAGATTGCAATTTTTTTGATATTTAACTAGTTAAATTTGGTGGGGATTTCATTTGAATGGATCATCAAAATGTTGTTAAATTGATTGTATTTAGAATTCAAAATTTTAACTACAAGTTTTTTTTTTTTGTTTTTTTTTTTTAAATCTAAGTAATGCTTTGATTAACAAATTGAGGGTTTTGCATGTTCACCATTAACTTACATCCAAAATTTAGGCATGATATTTGAATAGTAGGTAATATAACTGTTTATTAGGAAACGTAGGAAAAAAAATGTAGATATTAAGCGGGAAAATTTTAGATCCTTTTCGACATACCCAAATATGTAAAAGTAAATATTCCCTCATAGGTTTTAGATAGTTCGTTCCTTTTGAACCTACGTTCCAATTTTCAATTTTCATTTGAACTGATTAGGCTTATACCGACTTAGAATGCATTTGATTTAGATTATTTTTGACTTTATATACCATTAACTGTGTATTATGGAAAATGAGCTTTTCTAGTACGACATGATGGTCATATTGAACTGGTGATTGAATATATTACATCAAGTGTTTACGGTGCAGGGCTGATGCGCAGAAGTTAGAAGAGTGGGCCCGTGCTCAGTCGCCTAATTCTTTAGTTGATTTCACATCCAGAGACGGAGAAATCGAAAATATTTTGAAGGACATTTCAGAAAGAGCCGGAAGCGAAGGAAAATTCAGCTACAGTCGTTTCTTTGCAGTTGGTCTCTTTCGTTTGCTCGAGTTAGCAAATGCCTCTGATCCAACCATTTTGGATAAGGTAATATCTTATCTGTTAGTACAAATTTTAGTAGTTACAGTTAATAATACTTCACATTCCTTTGAACTCAATTTGAGAACATGTCGAGATATTTTCAGAAACCTTTGAATTGTAATAACTGATTTGTAGAAACCTTTTAGTTGAAAATATTGATTTGTAAATAATCATTTATCTCAATTATACTTGAACTCTAAATTTGATCCTCACCTAATTATGCAAGGGTAATTTTGACTTTTACCTATAATCTGTGGACTAAATGACAATGAAATAATAAGTTGGAATATTTGTCCTACATTTATCAAATTTTGTCATTTTTTCCAAGATCCCTAAATTTTCTTTTTGTAGGGAAATGAGTTAATAGGAGTTAGGTGTACAACATTGTGAGATTTTATCCTTGCCAATTTTGATCTGCTTTATGAAACCAAATTTTACAAAAGAGATAAGAGTGCATAAATAAGTATCTGATAAGACTTTTTTCTTTTTTCTTTTTATATATATGCCTTTGGCAGCTTTGTGCTGCATTGAATGTAAACAAGAAAAGTGTTGATCGCGACCTTGATGTCTACCGCAATCTGCTTTCTAAGCTGGTTCAAGCGAAAGAGCTATTAAAGGAATATGTCGCCAGGTGATAACTTCATATATGCATAAACTATAAAGTTCCAATTTTATACTATTATCTAATGCTTTTATATTTCTCAAGGAAAGCTGACACCTAACCACTGCTTACAGTAATTTTACATGTTTTTGAAAACTATAACTATTTTTCGCTGTCGTTAAATTTCAGGGAGAAAAAGAAAATTGAAGAAAGGGCTGTATCTCAGAAAGCCAGTGAGGCTGTCACAAAATGTTTGGGGGAATACGAAACCGCCAGGAGGTAATGCGTCGTTTTCTGATGCCTTTATCTTAACATTGCCGAGGGTATGTGGCATTGGATCTTCAAAGTTGATGCAGATTCTGAATAGTGTTTTTGGGATTGGAGATATATATAAAGGGTATCTTGATGCTGATTGTCAATTACTGGCTTCTTTGTAACCGTAATGTTTTTGTTTGAATTTTAATTTCATTCACTTCATGTCGATACAACCATTTTTCAGTGAGGCAGAGATTGAATTTAATAGAGATACTCTGATTACTACGGTGTAAAGTTGTGTATTGTTTTCTTGCCAGAACTTGTTACACATCACTTTTATATTATGTTTAGGGTTTTATTTAAGTAATAGTGGGCTTTAGGCCCTTAGTTTTAGTGTCAGAATTAATTATTTATTTATTTAAGTAGTTTAGTATTTTGGCGGATATGAGCTGGGCGGGATATTTTCCGAGGAGAACCTTGTGTTCTTGTTCTATTTATTTACGTAATAATAATTTATTTTGTTTGCGATTATCTTTTATTCGTATTTTATTTTTATCAAATCATTGACTCTATCAAAACTATCATCTTTTCCCTCGAGTGTTCAAAGGTGTACCGTGTAGCCTTACTAGTGTTATCCAAGTTTAAGTGTTTTTTTGTTTTTTTTTAGCTGACATAGTAGAACTAATAAAAGGAGGTTAATGCGTCAATCTCCTCGTAAATGTTGCCAAATTACAACATTGCTATTCTAAGTTAAAACTAGTAATGCCTGAACCTAAGTCATGACATGTTTTTATGATTATTAAAGATTGTGAAATATCAGATTTGGACTTTAGGCTGTTCTAGTCCCCCATACCCAACATTTGAGTATTATTGCGGTGATTTACATTATTTTCCTTGATTCTACATTTAGACCCTGCTTTGATGGTGGCTGAAAAAAGCACGTACACCAGTGTTCTAAAAATCGCTAGGCGGCTGCTAGGCGTCAGGCCAGCGCCTAGTACGTCTATGCGGAGCCTAGACAGAGCCTAAAATTTGAGAATAAATATCTTAATTTACAACATTACATCCAATTATTTAATAGTTCAACATAGTACCTGCTACAAAATAAATAATTCAAAACTCAAAGTAATAATCACATGTTACAATTCACAAGTTTATAACTATTGTTCGATTCAAAGTTCAAAACAACATAGATCCAAAGTTCATTAGTCAAATAAAAATGCCATAACGCATTACAAAATCAAAATAATCAAAAAATAGGCCCAAAAACGAAGTCGTTTCAGGCCATTAAAAAAAACAAAAAACTGGCCTGACGCCTAGGCGCCGACTTGGGCGCCTTGGCGGCGCCTGGGGCACCCGACGATTTCTCTGGCCGATTTTTGAAAATCGTAGGCGGATTGGTGGCGCCTAGCGCCTACGCAGGTGCCTAGGGCGATTTTTAGAACAGAGACACACAAAAAAAAAAGTCTACTCCTAACCACAAGGCAAAATATTTTCATTTGGCAAATAGTTGGGTGAGACCGATCTCATAGTATAGGACCACTTTTTACCGTGCTCATTTGTCCAAACCGCCCGCTGCCCAACTCGCCCGTCCACCCGTCCGTCCCCTAACCTAGATATAAAAAAGAAAAAAAGAAAAATCTGATGTCATTTTCCCAGCTGCCCCCCTCCCATCTTCACCGTTTCTCTCTCGGACCATCACCGTCGGCCACCGTCGGCCGGGCGGTTTCTGTCCTTCGGCGACCAAAAAAATAAAAATTATACCATTTGAATCATCTCGTCTCTCTCCTTATAAATATGAAATCAGATTTACGACTTGATGTTCCGATCTTTGTAGATCTGAGGTCAAACTTTATGAATTGTTAACTTTGACCTCAGATCTACGACGATTTATCGGGCCAATTTCAGATCGGAAATCACCGTTCAACTCCTCGCGTTGCAATCTACGATTTTCTCAATTTATATTTTCAAATCGGTGAGCACTGACGAAGGTAGGTTTTTTTTTTTTCTCTTTTCTCTTTTCTTCTTTTCTTTCGTCTCGATTTCTCTCTCTCTCTCTCTCTCAACAATTGTGATTTTGGGCGCATGTGTGTCGTCGGTGATGTGGTGTGTGTAGGTGTTGAGATGTTTATTAAATTTATTTTGTATTAATGTAACTTTTGAAAATGATTTTATCAATATGCATATGTTATATGCAGATTTTGGATGGTGAGGTGTTGTAGTATCACAAAAAAGTTGTTCAAGTATCACAAAAAATATTTGAAGTATCACATAATTCTTGATATTTGATTTCTATAATTACGTATATTTTTTCAAAAATAAATAACTCAGAGTATTACAAATGTAATTTTAAGTATTAGAAAAGGTATTAAAAGTATCACAAAACACACTTATTTATTTTTTTATCACAAAAGTAGTATGAATTTTATAATATCTGATCAAGTATCACAAAATATATTCAAAGTATCAGAAAAGATATTAAAAGTATCACAAAATGTAGTACAATGTACAAGTATTAGAAAATATGCGATACTTTTAATATATTTTGTGATACACGATCAATTATTTTTTTTAATAATTTTAATTATTTAAATGTAATAGGCACATATGTAAGTAAAAGAAATGAAATTATAGAATATGTAATATTTTAATTATATTTCGTAAACAACATTCTTATGATACTTTGATTTTTGTAAAAAAAAAAAAAAAAGATGTAAAAATATAAAATATAACATGTGTCGATTTTGTGATACTTTTACTTGAATTTGTGATACTTTTAACTACTTTTGTAATACTTAAAATTGGGCAGATTCTTTTTTTTTTTTCGGCGACTTTTTTTTTTGATTGAATTTGCAGTTTTGTAAAGTGGATTGAGACAATTACTCAATTATGTGATACGTTTTGTTTAATTGAAATTTCGTCCGGTGAATCGTTGTAAATTGGAGGTTAAAATTTATGAATTTGTGACTTTGACCTCAAATCTACGGTGATTGGAGTATTAAATTATAAATTCAATAGCGAATTTGGAACGAGGGAGACGAGACGATTACAACGATATAAGATTTGTAAAAAAAATATCATCGGTAAATAATGGAAGTGGCGGCCGGCGGCGGCGGGGGTGGCGGCCGCGATCGGAAGTGGCGGCCTGAGTCCGGAGGTGGGGGGAGCACACTTGTTGTGCGTGTGCTTGTTTGTGATAGAAAATTAATATTATTTATTTATTTATTAAATGGATGGGTTAGGACGGGTCGAATGGATCAATTAATGAATCTTGTAAAAAATAATCTCATACTATGAGACCGGTCTCTACTCTTTTCATTTTGTTTGCCCACTCTAAAACTCCAAGAATAAAATATTACTGTAAAAATATTGACCAAATTTCATTATAGGTAGACTATCTTTTGGTGTCGTAGAATTTGCCGTATAATCACTAGTAAGGAGATCCTCTGTTGAAAAAAAAAAAAAAGAAGAAGAAGTTCGGGGAAATAAAATCTTATTCTGCAACATCCAAAAATAAAAATAAAATAAATAAAAAGAATATGATCTGTGAGTCACAAGTTCTATTCTGACTAAACAAAATGAAAATCCAAGAATCTAATCTCATTTCCTTCAAAAATTGATCTCCCGTTAATCTCAGCGAGAAATGCAAAAAATTAGCAACCTCTACCAATAAAGCATATCATGCGGCATAAAAAAAAGACCGCCAAACTTGCAAAAGCAAGATTATATGACGATTATTTAAGCAAAAGTCAGACAGGATTAACTGAGGTGAGCTATATCTACATCATCCGGAATTTTGAAAGTGTCTGCAGCTCCAAACTTTCTCCACTCCGCCCCAACAGATTCATCTTCGTTGTCGCTATCCTTATCGTCGTCATGAGCAACCGGAGACGAGGGATCCATATAACTCTTGGATCTACAGTCAAACGTGGCAAGCATCTTAACTTGGCCGAGATTTGAAATTTCGACTACGACAGTGTCATCGTTGACCGGAAGAGGTTGTTTCCATGGTTCCCCATCGATCCTCATGTATGTAGCATCGGCCCCACCTTTATGGAACTCAAATCGAATACGGCGAGCCTGCTTGCCCAAAAATAATAAATAATAAAAATCATATCCGTTTCTTTAGAACATTATAACGTCTCATACATGAGACAGGCTCATAGTAGATTTTGTGTAAGAAAAAATGAAATGCCTATAACCTCCCAATTACAGTGATTCCAACTGCAAAAAAACTTAAAACTTACCGACATAAATTTGCCGAGAGTAATGATATTGTCGCTAAATTTTACAATTATTGAGTTTTTTCCCCAACTATACCAACCAATTACAGAAAAATCTCCAACAATTTAGAAACCTACCGACAATCTTAGATTTTATTGGTAATATTTACCGACAACAATTTTACCTACGATTTACAATTTTCTTCACATTTAGTGACAGTTTTTCTGTAGGTAAATTGAATTTTTCCTGTAGTGCTACTTTAAAGAAAATGTAACATGATGAAAAAAAAATCATTTTGAAAAAATGTAACATGATGAAAAATTATAGACAAACCTGTGCAAGACGCGTCCCATGACCATTTGGGGCAAGTAAAACTAGTCCGTGCCAAGCATCTTTAAAACCAACAATCTCGATAAATCCATCATCCACAAACGGGGGAGTCAAGTCTCTCTGTGCATCAATGTGAAACAGGAAAAAAAATCATTAATTAATTAAAAAATGGGTTTTTAATTCTGATTTTTTCTAAAAGAAAATATCGGGGGAAAAAAATGAAAACGATTACTAACATCACGCTGTTTTTTATTATTTGGAGTTCCCCAAGGATTGAACCCACCGGAAAAGCTTGGCAGATTAAGGCATACAATAGACCTAATGCTGTATGAGAAAAGAAAAGGCCATATTAATCCTCAATAATCGTATATGAATCTGCAGTAAATTGGTGATTAGTTTTCATGTTCGTATGTGAAAACAAAGCGCACATTTAATTACAAACTTAAATAGTTTCAGCACAGCGAGTTAGTGTTAATTACCTCTGAGGGATTTGGAGGTCTTGCCATTCGCCGTCCTTTTTCATGACCTTAACCTTGCAAAGCTGAGCTATATTCCTGCACGATTATTTAAATCCAGAAAAGAATTAATTGAAAAAGAAAAGTTGACCTTAACCATTTGTAGTTTGATATATTAGATATAGTATATAATCTCACCTTGAAGAAGGGTGAACAAGGGAAGCAAAAAACCATCCTTGTGTGCATCCAAGCTTTGCATATGTACTCTGTTTGGTTTGCAAGAAATAAGCATCTCCTTACAACACAAACTCTTTTTTTTTTTTTTTGTAAAAAACAAAAATTTAAAATTAAGCATTTATACCTGATTAACCAGTTGGTTTTTGAATTTTTCTGGATGAAGTTTGCGCTCAGAGTGGAACGCATACGACACTTGTGCATCCATTCCTGAATACGAGAAAGGTAGTAGGATAGAATATTAGAAACCGCTCAGCAGCTTATACTATGCAACAATCTACAAGCACATAATTATAATTAAGAAAATTTTAATCAGCAATTTAATGAATATATTTAAGAGAGTTTCAATCCTACGCCCCGATTTCAACTTTCACTTATAATTATATTCATGAACTCCAAATCAAGTTTTATTACTCTACTATGAAACTTAGGGCCAACTTGGTTGAGCTGCTTAGGGAGCAGATAACAGATAGATGATAGATGATTATAGACTATTGTTTGGTAAATTAGCTGATTAAATGTTAATTTTCCAATACAGACATGGTTGAATGATTTAAAAAAAACAATCCACATAAAATAAGTATCAATTTGGTAAAAGTATGGCAAAAACTCACCCATGCTGAAATAGTTCCAGAATCCTCCTCGGAATGTGTCGTAACCTTCCTGGAAAATTTACATGTCAAAAAAGCAAAATATGAGTGCTTTAATACATAAGAGAAATATAAATGGTAAAAAAAATTAACTAATCTACAGTATAATAAAAGCCTTTCGTACCACATTAAGATCGTCTGTTGAGGAAACCCGATGAAATGCATGCAAAGAATGTGGCAACTCCAAAGGAGCAATTGGTTCACAAGTGCCTTCTTTTGGTATTCTCATTCGCATAAGAATGTGCCAACTGGAAAACGATACAAAGATCATTTGACAGGCAAAAAAGAGACAGAAAGGATTTTCTAATCAAAGATCGTTAAAAACATAAAACCTATGAAACAGGGCATCTATAGAAAAGGGCGGTCCCTAGTGAAGAAATTAATTATTTGACTTACTAAGAGGGGGGAAAAACAAATTTGTAAATCAACAAAGTTGAATAAAAGTAACCTGTCAATCATCATTTCTTTTGCTTTACGCACTTGTTCCAAGAATGAGAGCACAGAATTACGGTCAGTACCAGGATTTTTTTTACCCTGCAATTCAAAAGCCTTAGACGAAATTCTTGAACATTTGCTGTCGAAGGGACACAATGACCCACAAATTAGGTATTTTCCAGTAAGGAACTGAGATCACTATACTAACGTTTTCAAAAAATATTGTGACACTCTCCTGTCAGACCATCAGACCGTCTAACTCAGACAACCCCCCTAAAAAACTAGAAAACTGAAGGGAATAAAAAAAGACAAACCCTGCAAAATAATAAGAATAAAACAAAATGAAAACACTAGATTATTTTGTTTTGTTTTGTTTTTATTCCAAAATAAATAAAAAAATTACAGGACTTTTCTTACCCAACCAAATGCGAATGGCAGATTATTTCCTGTTCCCAAAGGTACAGTAGCTATGGGTGGTGGATTGGACAATTTCAGATCAGAAACCACCCCAAGAAGCCAGCCAGCTGTACCATCTCCACCAGCAACCTATATAATACATTACGGACTATAGTTAAATTTTCATTAAGAAAAATATAAATTCTCATGTGGATCAAGATTATTTTTTTCATAGCACAACTCACAATTATTCTCAACTTCTTCGCAAGTTTAGGCGCAAATTCATCACCGTTGTTCTTGAGCCTTTCTAGATTGAGAAAAACCCTACGGAGCACACTATCAGGGCCTTCTTCTCCTAAATCAAAAACCTGAAAAACAACAATATATTACATCCTAAATTTCGTACACTGAAAAAAATTGTTGGAATGATATACAAGCCAATTCACCTGGTTTTCGTTTAATATGGACCGATATGTGATAAGAAGATCACCGCCTAATTGACCACCACTTCTGGAATTGATGAACACCAAAACAGGGCATTCGGGTACATCAGGCAAAGACTCGGGCTTTGCTTCCGGAAGAAGTATATAGCTAGGGATGACAAATTGCTTCACAAAGTTCTCAGAGTCAAAAGTCAAACTTGCAGCTCCTAAATCCATGTTAGCAACTGCAATACAAATCAAATAATCAGAGGCTACTTTCATACGAATAAAATAAAATAATACCAATTTAAGCTCAAACTAAAAGTAGTAATTAACCATATCAATCAGTTGAACTATTGTGATTTTAGATCTAATTCAAGTTCTCAGCAGCATCAACAAATTTTACAACGATTATAGTATCTTCGGATGACAATGCACAATGTGAAATTCTGGATACACACCAGATTCATTCACCACCATTGGATCAAGCGAAGGTAGATGGTGAAATATACCAGCACACTTTTCATCGTCAAATTAAAATTGAACACAGAAATTCTATTGACTCATAAATTATTCAAAGTGGGTATAAGTTAGCTCAGAACGACAAACTACAATCTAAGAGGCATTTAAACAAACATGAAACCTGCTTATCACCAAAATAAATTGTAGTCTGTGTCTATCAAAATCCACATGCAGACGAATACGAGCATATTTAACAACCCAAATCGAGAAATTAAAAAAAAAATTATATCAAAGAAAGAAAAGTTTTGGAACCTGGGACAAATTAAGGCGCATAGGAAATCTGGATCAGAAAATTGAGGCAAACAGAAGGATCTGTTCTATATGAAGAAGCCACAAGCGACGCGTGACACACATCAAAATCAACAACGCGTCTGTGAAGTGACGGCTAAATTTATGGCGATGGCGTTTTTCCTCGTGGAATAGAATCTGAAAGGAAAGATGACAAGTCATTAGCTGGGTTTCAAGGAAAGTGCCTAATTTGGTGGGTTGATTAGTTATTGCCGTTGCTGTTTTTTTATTTTCATTTTATTTATATATTTGTTTATTTATTTGTTTGTTTTTGGAAGGTTGCCTCTTCGGGGCCTTTCGCATGCTATTTCCTATGAACAACAATTCCCTCCAGTTCTTATGTTTTCAGTTTCAATTATATTCTCAACAAATTATGGTGTTAGGGGAAATTGCAATTTGGTCCTATAACTATTGAGTAATGGCAATTTGGATATCTTTTTAAAGATAAGGTCTGACTTTTGCAATATTATCGGGTCTCTCTCAAAATGTCGAATTCTAAAACTAAATACGTCATAAATTTTGATTTGCTAGCGAAAATAAGCACGTGATTCGCAAATCACGAGGTTTTCAATTATGAGCCTTCTAAATAAGTTCAACAAAGTGGTTAGAGGTGAGAAAATAAATCTCAAACAAATGAAAGACCGAGAGAGTTCGAACCCTCGATTCGATCACCACCTTTATACAAGGGTAATTAAGCATGACCACTTGAGCTACAAGTTCGTGGCCCAAATTTGTACCAACTTGACCAGAACCGTATAAGAAATAGGTTAGGGTATGGAAAAGAGTTTGCATCTCAACTATCAATGCTCAAACTGGTAACATTGCTTAACTGCTGCTCGCTAACACGTGCAGATGGAAGGGCAAAACCCGATTGGTCGAAGTAAGCGGAGTGCACAACGGAGCAACGAGGACGAAAAAAATCATGAGAAACACAATCCCCATGACAAAAACGTCTGTGCTAAGCCACCTAAGTTCACGGATTAATGAAAAAGCATTATATGCACAAGCTTAAACAAAGCTGAATCAAAATAGAAATAAAGCCGCAATATCAGAGCTTGTATCAGGAGGGATAAAAGCTGAGTTTATATGTTACATAAACATAAAAGCGGATGGATATATATATATATATATCCACAAATAGAAGGCCCTAGAAGGAGACACGTGCTACTCTAGAATAGGCTAGAATACAAGACAAAATAAACACCACAATGCACAGCTGTAACACAAAAACAAAAAGGGAGCCACAATGTCTAACGGTCCAGAGAACTTTGTCTCTTTGCGTGTGCATGGACATGATATAGCATATACATGCTAATACGCCCTCTCAATTCGTGCTCGGTCTCGGTCCAACTATGAGCTTGTCTTTAAACCGAGTAAAGAATTGTCCATTTAGAGGCTTGGTCAAAATGTCAGCTACTTGATGCATAACAGGTATGTGATGAACTGAGATGGTTTGAGCAACAACTTTTTCCCTAATGAAGTGTATGTCAATTTCCACATGTTTTACTCTTAGATGATGTATGGGATTGAGTGACAAGAAAACTGCTCCTAAATTATCAACCCAAACAGTCGTAGGAGCCTTTTGTATGCACCCTAATTCAGCCAATAAGGATCTTAACCAAATGATGTCACATGTAGCTGCAGCCAAGGCGCTGCATTCTGCTTCTGTGCTGGAACGAGCTATAGTTTTTTATTTCTTGCTTCTCCAAGAAATGATGTTATTCCCAAGGTAAATGCAAAGCCTGAAGTGGACTTTTTATCACCTATATCCGAGCCCCAGTCAGCATCAACAAATCCAGTCATTTTTAAACTTGCAATTTTGACAAAGTTCAGCCCATGATTAATAGTACCATTCAAATACCTAAGTATTGTCTTCACTGCCTTCCAGTGAGGCTATATTTATTGACACAATAAGATATTTATGGCCTTGTTATTGTAGCAAACTGAAGAGCACCAATTACCTGCCTATACAAGGTAGCATTGTTAACTGGTTCACCTTGGTACTTGGACAAAATAGGTGATGTATTCATGGGGCTGCTAATCCCTTTACAGTTACTCATGTTAATCCTTCGAATACTCTCAATATACTTACTCTGACCAATAAACATTCCATACTTTGTGGGATATAACTCTAATCCAAGAAAGTGATGATCTTTTAATCCAACAATTAATTTTTCAATCACAACCTCATTACTGCTGGCAATTAAGATATCATCCACATAGGCAAGAAGAAAAATGCTCTCTGTGGAGTTATGACTGTAAAACAATGAAGAATCTGCCTTGGAGAGTCTGAACCCTAGGGAATGAAGCACATTGTTAAGTTTCGTAAACCATGATCTTCATGCTTGCTTGAGGCCATACAGAGATTTACTCAGTTTGCAAACAATGTTTTGACCTTCTTGTCTTTGTTCATAACCAGGTGGCTGCATCATATACAACTCTGTGCCCAGGTCCCCATTGATAAATGCATTATCTACATCCAACTGTCTAAGAGTCCAACCTTTAGAGATAGCTAGAGATAGAACAGTCTTGATTATGGCAGGTCTCACAACTGGACTAAATGTCTCTCCATAGTCCAATCCAGGTACTTGACTGTATCCCTTTGCCACTAGCCTGGATTTATGCCTTAGAATAGAACCACCAGCATTCTTTTTGAGTTTGAAGATCCACCTGCAACCAATAGCATTCTTTCCAGGTGGTAGTTCAGTTAGATCCCATGTATGATTAAAGAGCAAAGCTTGGTATTCTCTTTCCATGGCCATCTTCCAAGTTGGAACAGTTGTAGCCTCAATATGTGAAGAAGGTTCATTATTTTCTGAAATGGAACTCATATGTACTTTGGGCTTGTATATTTCTGCTCTTGACCTGGTGATCATTGGATGGAGCTTAGGGGGTGGTTCTTAAGGTACCTGCACAGAAGAATCACCAGCAGATGAGACATGATCATCAGGTATGCCTTGGTTCTCTATTGTCAATTCTATATAAAACTGACCAATTTGAATTGAGGAGTTTGGATTTTCAGATTGCATGGTGTTAGAGGAGGAGGATGATGTATTAGGTTCAAGAATTGGTGTGTGAGAGGTTTGTGGAGAGGAAAGACTGGTGGGAGGAGATGGAGGTACATCAGGTGAGAGATTAATCAAGTTGTTGGCATTTGGAGGAATTGCATAAGGGGAGCCTTGAATACCAGAATTTGACAGGCTATTCTGAACAGATGGTGTGTTCTTAAAAGGGAAATTTTCTTCATCAAACACCACATGTCTGGTGATAATTATCCTTTTATTAGGAATCAGTACTTTGTAGCCTTTGTGCTGATCACTGTATCCAAGGAACACACATGGTTGACTTCTGAATTATAGCTTATGTTTGTTTTAAGGTTTTAAAAGGGGTAACAACAACATCCAAAAACCTTCAACAATGAGAAATCAGGTTTTTGTTTAGTCAAAGCTTCAAGAGGAGACAGGTAATTAAGGGACTTGGTTGGTATTCTATTAATGAAATGAGTGGCAGTTGAGAAAGCATGGTCCAAATATTGTTGAGGAACAGATGAATGAGCAAAAATGGATAAACAAGTTTCTACAATGTTTCTATGCTTCCTCTCAGCACAACCATTTTGTTCAGGGGTGTATGGGCAAGATATCCTATGATGTATTCCATTTTCAAGTAAGAAAGTAGTTAAAAGCTTGTACTCAGTCCCCCCATCAGTTTGCAGGAATTTTATTTTCCTGTTGTATTTGCTTTCAACAAGGGTTTTGAAATGAATGAAGGCATCTGCAGTTTCAGACTTAAGTTTGAGAAAATATATCCAAACAAACTTGGTTTTATGGTAAATGAAATTGACATAATATCTATATCCATCAACAGAAGTAATAGGAGAGGGCCCCCAAAGATCAGAGTAAACAAGTTCCAAGACATCATAGTTATTATTTTCAGAACTCAAAAAAGGTAACTTCTGGCTTTTTCCCATCTGACAGGAAGAGCAAGGAGTTTTTATTTCATCATTTGAAACTAAAATATTACAACCATTAATGTCCTTTATTACAATATCATAGGATGGATGTCCTGGTCTATTGTGCCAGAGGCTGAGGTTGGATTTATTCTTGGTTCTTGACATATAAACTTTTTTGCTAGCAGATGGAGGTAAGGAGTAATCTTGAACAAGATCAAAATTGTATAGACCATTCTTAAGGCTGCCTTGGATGAGAATCTTGCCTGAGGTTTTGTCCTTCACAAAGCAAACAAGAGGGTGAAATTCAAAAAATACATTGTTGTCTTTAGCAAATTGTGATACACTCATAAGAATTTAGGTAATTTGAGGAACATGTAACGGATTTTTAAGGATAAAGGAATGAGGTGAGTTATGGTCAGTTTTAAATATAGAAGAGCCAATGTGAGAAATAGGCAAACCTGAACCATTCCCAATTTCAATCTTGTCTTCACCAAAATATCCTGAGCCTGTGTTTAAGTTGCTAAAGCTGGAGGTGATATGGTTTGTTGCTCCAGAGTCTGGTAGCCATGAGGTCTCCTGAGAATTTTATGAACCAGTTAAAGGACCAAAGGAGCTGAGGTTTGCCARGTTAGCCATGCCTTGATAGTTCTAATAACTTGAATAACMAGTCTTGTTGCTCTCAGGTGCTGAAAAACCTTGATCAAATTTGCTATAGCACTTATCARCYGTGTGTCCATTRTATTAGYAGATTTGGCACCTGACATTGTTGAAGGAGTTCGTTCTACCACCCCTTCCTCTGTAGTTTCCCCTSAAATTTCCTYTTGCAGCTCTAAAACCTYCTCTAGTGTTGATATTTCTTCCTCTATTCCCTTGKTATGAATAACYACCTCTGAAATYTCCTCTTGMAGATGATTGATATGCAAYRTTTGCAGATCCTTTAAATCCATCKGTGTTGAATCCATTTGCTCTCTCAAYCCTACTTTCAAATGTTAATARGAGGACTTRTGCTTCTCTCAATGAKCAAGGAGGGACTCTTGAGTTAATGGAGATTAAAAYAGGATCAKACTCAGAAGATAATCCATCAAGAATGGATGAAATCWGATCATCATCGGTGGATGTTTGTCCAGYAGTAGCCAAACCATCATAAMTTGCCTTTACTTTGTTGAGATACTCCCYCATGGAMAKATTTCCCTTCTTCAAATTATAWAACTGGGATTTGAACTGCATGACCTTAGCCYTAGWTTGAGTRRTGRAATCCAGCTCAAGGGATTTCCCGATCTCACAGGAAGTATTTAATCCAACAGTATTTACCAACATAACCTCTGAGAGGGAACTTAGCAGCCATGAAACAATCAACTGGTCTTGTTTCATCCAATTAGCATACTCCAGTGAGGGATTCAAAGGGTCACCTCTTAGAGGAGAAGCAGCATCTCCTGTTTAAAAACCTTCAAGACCGTAGCCTCTTGCAGTGGCTAAAAACTGATGCCTCCATAGCAAATAGTTTGACTCAAACATCTTGACAGTGATGAGCTGTGGTTGTGGTTGACTAATGTTGCTCGAATCTTCACCAGATCCAGAAGCCATGACAGATACTTAAAATTAAAAGGAAAAAAAAGGAAAGGCAGGGTATAGAGATGGGTTTGGATCAACCCGCTCTGTGAACCAAACTTTTGTGCACCCCTTTTATATATATTTTAATTTAAAACACGCAAT
>BMAC01001426.1:66090-95218 GCA_014905375.1 Phtheirospermum japonicum
CAGTGTCGGTAGTGTGGGCAGCCAGTGTCGGCAGCGCTCGGACACTAGGTAACCCAGTGTCTTCTTGGTACCCAGTGTCAGCTTAAATACTTCAATTCGAGGCCCGTTTTCATTGAAACTTCACTCGTAGGCCCACCCTCGACTATCTTCAGGCCAAAACACTTCAAAATACCTAAAATAAACATAAAATTAATTAATTATAATTAAAATATGATAGAATAAGTTGGAGATAAAAAAATACGAAAATATGCTCAATCTATCCAACTTTCACCGAAAACAATAATAAAAACGAACTAAAATACTAACTAAAATCAAGACAAATTCGTGCTAATCAACTACCCCATGCTTTATTTGTTTGTTCGTCCTTGAATAAATGATAGTTTCAAAGTATATCAAGAAAGAAAATCATCTCAAGCAATGAGCCGTGCTATGCTACATACATAATCTCAAAAATATAGATAGAAGTCATGAAACGTCAAACACTCCACCCTTATTACATTGTCACTCCAAAAACAAAATCATGCATCCTCTCAAAAGGGTAATATATTGGTGTGTTCACTCAAAAGCACTCAAGCATTGCTGCATAAGATGTGTATACACTCAAATCATACAAATACATGCACAATAAATAAGAACGGAAAATCAATCTCTTTTCAATCGCAAATTAAGTGTGTTATCAAACTAAGAATCGGAAAAGGTCTTTTCGGGTTGTAATGTAAGGCTTTTTGGACGGGTATGGAATATATAAGTCGTGTGGCTAACTCACGATCTAACGTGATCAATAACTCACCAAACCTAATCTAATCAAGAAGCAATGTGCTTCACCTTGATTTGCATCTTTTTGTACATATTCTCATTATCGTTTTTGTTTCACGTTGCATGTTTTTCGCTTGCTTTTTGGTGATTTAGGAGTCGGGTTGGCCGTTTTTCGTATTTCTAGATTTTCTTAGTTTTTGTACGTTTTGTTATTAATTTTTGTAGTTTTTCACATTTCCGTTTTTCTTGGCCGTAGGACGTCCAAGCGGGGCCCACGCTCGTTTGGGATCGTTGATACTCGACTCGGGAATGGACGGACAAAGCAAAGAAGCGCAGCGGACGAGGTTCGACAAACCGGCGGCCGCGAAAAGAACGAGAAATCGAGTCGGGCGCTGGAATCCAGTCGACCGACTGAATGTTCAGTCGATCGACTGACCTTTAAGTCGATCGACTGACCTTTAAGTCGATCGACTGACCCGGCTAAAATCGACTGGATTCCAGTGAGTTTTGAAGTTTTTGACAAGGTAGTCGATCGACTGCCTACTTGGCCGATCGACTGCAGTCAATCGACTGGGTCCTCTCAAGATCGACGGAATTACAGGGCTTCAGGCCGTTTTTGACATCGTAGTCGATCGACTGCCGACAAGGCCGATCGACTGAAAAGCAGATTTTTTTTGAAGATATTAGCAATCAGACGTCATTTCAAGAACCCAACTTGCATCAGGGCTTTCCTCTCCAAGAAAGCTTCTCCAACTTCAGAAATTTTTTGGCTTTTCATCTTTTTAATTAGTTTTAATTCCTATAAATTCTAGTAATTAGATATAGATTAGTTAAGTTAAGATCTTAGTTGTTTCATCTTCAAGCTTTGTTTTAAAGTTCCATTTGTGAAGAATCTTTCAGCTTTCAAGCTTTTCCTCATTCAACCTTTTGTGTAATCAAGTACATTTGGTAATCTCTTTCCTTTAATATAGCTTGATTTCCATGTTATTTTCTCTTAATCTTATATTGGAAGTTTGGTTCTTGGTTTGTGGTTGTTTTGATCTTTCAAAATTCTCAATTTCATTTTATAGCTTTCTAGCTTATGAACTTATGCTTTTAAGTTATTAAGTTGTATTCAATTTCTAAGTTTGTAAAAGTTTATTAAGATCTTCCTTTTAAACCCTTAAATTAATGTTAAGAATTTTGTTGACTTATTCAAATGAGTTGACTTTAATTTTCCCTCCATTCTCCTAATTTCAAATAATTAAGTTTTAATAAGTTAATTAGTTTAGATTGATCGTTTTTAATATAAGCTTCAATTTCCTTTAAAATGTTTTAATGTTTTTAAATCTTAAGTTTCAATTTACATCTTAGTTATAAAAACCGAACAATGACTATCGCTTTTTAGGGTTAAATTAGCCTAATCAAACCGACGATAAGAACGAATAAGAAAACCGACGACCGATCACATCCATCCTCGAGAGACACGACTCAGGACAACTCACCGCATCTACAGTCGACTCCGTACTATTGCGGAGACGATTTCTAGAGCGTCGAGAAATCTTCGATCACACCTCATTCAAAAGAAAAACCTCACCAAACACTCATAATGTAGCCTTTATACTTAGGCTATTTCTCAACTCGTAACTCTTAACCGACTGTAAGCTCGAACCACTTAAATGAAATTGAAGCTTATTAAATGCTTCATCTCATTTACATCACAACTCTTTTGCCTCTTAAACATTAGGCTTCATAAGAAATTAAATAATAAAACTCAAGCCTTTATAAGCGTAGGCAATGACTCAACACGATTCATCATCCTTCTTATTCTTTCTTTTTTTTATCCCCCTTTTATTTTTTTTTCTTTTTGTTTATGGGTTTTTTTTTTTTTTTTGAAGGATGGTGGTCCTTAATTACAATAATTTCATAAACTCCTAATAAAAATTCCAAAACACTAAATAACCAATAAAATAACGAACTCCAACCCCACGCTTTTAATGGGTTAGTAGGGGTCAACTCAACAAAATCACTCAGGGCTAAAGGCATGGATTATTTGGATATGATTGGCTCATTCGGAATTTATAGTGGCTAAAATATATGGATATGGCCGGAATATGGTTTTTTTTTTCTGTGCCTTAACGTCATTTTCAAAGTCAACTACACACAGCGGTTTCAAAGAGATATCAAAACTAAAACTTACTCAAGCACATGCAAAGATGATAATCACTCAGGCTACTCATAGGCTTTTTGCATGAAAAAGTTTTGAATTGACACCGCTTTTAAGGTTTTGCGAAATCATTTGCGTCCAAGTTCCATTTTATAATATATAAATAATAATTTTTATAAACTTTATGCACTTATACACGCTCAAAAGACAAGAATCTCAAATCATACATAGCTAACTTCGACAGGCAAGCCAGATAATACAATTCAGCGCAGAAATAGTGATTAATCACGTAAAAATTTTCAAATTTTCTAATTGCACAATTTTCAAATATAAATCATACTCAACCATACCCCCCCTAAAAATCCGGCAATCTCCTGATTGCCCTAAATATAAAGAAAAGCAAATCAAACGAGGAAAGGAGTAAGGGAACATCCCTTAAAAATAGTCGAGCGACTCCAAAAAGCGCCTATGCAATCATCTTTTGTCTCCAATCGCATGAACGAAAATGTCTTGAACAAAAATCTAAAACTCGCAGAAGCAGTCATCGTAGGCGGGATCGTTGTCGGGTCGAAGAAAATCCGCTCAAACTCACATCGATAGAGCGTCGGTCGATGCGTGCGGTGTCGGGTGTCGACGCCGCATCGGTGCTGGCGTCGATCGACGCAATCCGTGCGTCATCAACCATTTTGATTTCTTCGTTCTAATGATTAATCCTTCCTCGATAACACTTCTTCTTGTTTTAGAAACATAACACAAACGTAAAATAGAAAAAGAGAAATAAACTAAAAAGAAATACAAAGGATATAAAAAAATAGCTTGGGTTGCCTCCCAAGAAGCGCTTATTTAACGTCGAAAGCTCGACGCTTCCTACGAACGATGCTATCTCGGATCCAAAAATAAGTGACAATCGTGCAATGCCTTAGTGTTCTCTAAGAGTAAGTATGGGCGTTTATAATTCTCAAAGCGGGCACGAACAACAAGTCGTAGAATCAAAATACCAATTTGCTTCGGCGGGCGAAAAAGCGAATAATCTATCACCATGAACATATCAACAACTAATTCGGGCATATGGTGATCCGCAATCTTCGGAAATATGAGGAAATCCATCAAACATAAGAATGTATTATCCTCCAAACCATTCTCCTTCGTTTTGTCAAAATCCCCCTCAACGTTTAGAAAAATATTTGAAACTAAATTCGGTAATAGGGGAATTAAATTTTCCTCAATCATATTATCCACCATCTCCATCTCAACATTGATCAAAGCTTCGGGTGGCTCAAAAATAGACTCGGCCATCGCATCCTTCTCACTTAATTTGTCAATCACCTCAAAATTAAAATCTATTAACGACTCGGGTGGCCTAACAAGAGGCTCAATAAATTCCTTCTCCAACACCTCATCAAAATTGACATCGTCCACAGCAATGTCGGTCAGATTTATCCCTAAAATTGCTGCTGCCCGGTTAAAAAACTCGTCGTTGGCCTCGACGTTTAAATCATCCAGCACAAGAGGAGTAAATTCATCTTCTAAAATCAGCTCATCCTCTACATCATCCCCAAATAAATCAAGCAAACTCGAATTCACAGCATCCACCGGGATCTCCAACGACAACTCTACTACATCATTATCCAACACGACATCGTCAAGTACAAGAGGAACGATCATGTCTAAATTCTCCAAAACTTCCTCTTTATGCACATCCTCTAAACAAATAGGCGAGTTCAAAATTTCTTCCTCCAATAGAGGTTCCACAACATCAAGAATTGGTAGCGCTAATTGACTTTGAGGTTTGTTTCTCTCTTCTTTCCTTCTTGCTATTGAAGCATCGACTTGACGACTTACTTCATTTACATACCTTTCAAGTTCAGAAAGGTTATACATTTGTACCCCATCCCCTTCGTTCGATGATTTGTTAAAAGAAGCTATTATTTGTTCCATACGTTCCATAAATTGTGCAAGGTCTTCTTCCTGCATAGTGGATTATTCAATGTCGCCTTGTTGACAAATGGTCTCAAAAGGGTCATCAACTTGCTCGTCTTGAAAACTCGTGCTCCCAGCTTCATGACCTTGCTACCCCTCCAAAAATTGATCGTCTGGTTTATATTCTTCATGGCTCGTACAATCTCGGACGGCGACAACTTCCTCCTGTGGCTCATCATCAAATTTTACCAAACATTCATGCATTATATGTTCTCGTCATCCACAATGATCACATATTACATTGGGTACATAGAACTTTCTCATGAATTTATCGCCTACTTCATACCACATACGCAAAGAATCAGGTTCGAGCCTTACAAACCATTTCATTGCTTCTTCCTTCAGCGCAAAAGTGAAGAGTCGCATCTTCACTTGATCCCTTGTAAGCCCGTGAAGAGGATAACTATCAGTGATGAACTCGTACTTTCGAATGAATTTTAGCGCATCTTCGTTCCGACGCCCATGAAAAATCGGGAGATTCAATTGGTCGTATTTGTCAGGAAAGTAATTCTTCATTGCGTCGCTCAATGGAATAGCCGGTCAAGGTGCATGACGCTAATCTAGCGGTGGGTCATCGTACGAGTAATACATTTTTTTAATTATTTTTAATAATTTTTTTTAATTTATTTCGGACGTTGAATCGAGGCTTCAAGAGATGTACCTTGCATACACAACACTCAACGCACAAGATTAAACGTACCAGATAAAAATAATGAAACCAACGAAAAGAAAAATCGTAATAAAATAAAGATAAAGATAAATAAGGATCACGAAGGGCAAACACAAAATTCACAACCTACTTAGCTTTCACCGGCAACGGCGCAAAAGTTTTGAACCAAACTTTTGTGCACCCCTTTTATATATTTTTTAATTTAAAACACGCAATCTTGCTCGCAAGAGAACGAGGGCGCTTGTAGGGTGGAAAGTTGACTCGTGTCGATCTATCGATGAAAGTTGATTCGAAAGTTCATTTTATGTTTGCGTTTCACGAATAAGAAATTAAAGAAAATAACACATGAACGGGGTTTTGTTTGATTTGTTTTAAGAACTAAAAATTAATTAAACTAATTAAAACTAAAATTTAATTAAACTATGATCTTATTAATAAATCTAAGATTATTTAAACTAAAAACTAATTATTTTATCCAAAAGCAATTAAATATAGAATTTATTTAATCTAGGAATTCATTAATTAAAATATGTTTAAACGAATTAAGAAAACTAGGTTCTAGAGCTTCGATTCGTCTCCACGATCACTTGGTAATACCCAATTGATGGTTCAAACCCAAATCTAGTCTCTATACCCATTAGATCTAGCTAAAAATCATAATAAAAATAAAAGATTACAACCATTAATGGCCTTTATTACAATATAATAGGATGGATGTCCTAGTCTATTGTGCCAGAGGCTGAGGTTGGATTTATTCTTGGTTCTTGACATATAAACTTTTTTGCTAGCAGATGGAGGTAAGGAGTAATCTTGAACAAGATCAAAATTGTATAGACCATTCTTAAGGCTGCCTTGGATGAGAATCTTGCCTGAGGTTTTGTCCTTCACAAAGCAAACAAGAGGGTGAAATTCAAAAAATACATTGTTGTCTTTAGCAAATTGTGATACACTCATAAGAATTTAGGTAATTTGAGGAACATGTAACGGATTTTTAAGGATAAAGGAATGAGGTGAGTTATGGTCAGTTTTAAATATAGAAGAGCCAATGTGAGAAATAGGCAAACCTGAACCATTCCCAATTTCAATCTTGTCTTCACCAAAATATCCTGAGCCTGTGTTTAAGTTGCTAAAGCTGGAGGTGATATGGTTTGTTGCTCCAGAGTCTGGTAGCCATGAGGTCTCCTGAGAATTTTATGAACCAGTTAAAGGACCAAAGGAGCTGAGGTTTGCCARGTTAGCCATGCCTTGATAGTTCTAATAACTTGAATAACMAGTCTTGTTGCTCTCAGGTGCTGAAAAACCTTGATCAAATTTGCTATAGCACTTATCARCYGTGTGTCCATTRTATTAGYAGATTTGGCACCTGACATTGTTGAAGGAGTTCGTTCTACCACCCCTTCCTCTGTAGTTTCCCCTSAAATTTCCTYTTGCAGCTCTAAAACCTYCTCTAGTGTTGATATTTCTTCCTCTATTCCCTTGKTATGAATAACYACCTCTGAAATYTCCTCTTGMAGATGATTGATATGCAAYRTTTGCAGATCCTTTAAATCCATCKGTGTTGAATCCATTTGCTCTCTCAAYCCTACTTTCAAATGTTAATARGAGGACTTRTGCTTCTCTCAATGAKCAAGGAGGGACTCTTGAGTTAATGGAGATTAAAAYAGGATCAKACTCAGAAGATAATCCATCAAGAATGGATGAAATCWGATCATCATCGGTGGATGTTTGTCCAGYAGTAGCCAAACCATCATAAMTTGCCTTTACTTTGTTGAGATACTCCCYCATGGAMAKATTTCCCTTCTTCAAATTATAWAACTGGGATTTGAACTGCATGACCTTAGCCYTAGWTTGAGTRRTGRAATCCAGCTCAAGGGATTTCCMGATCTCACAGGAAGTATTTAATCCAACAGTATTTACCAACATAACCTCTGAGAGGGAACTTAGCAGCCATGAAACAATCAACTGGTCTTGTTTCATCCAGTTAGCATACTCCAGTGAGGGATTCAAAGGGTCACCTCTTAGAGGAGAAGCAGCATCTCCTGTTAAAAAACCTTCAAGACCATAGCCTCTTGCAGTGGCTTAAAACTGATGCCTCCATAGCAAATAGTTTGACTCAGACAGCTTGACAGTGATGAGCTGTGGTTGTGGTTGACTAATGTTGCTCGAATCTTCACCAGATCCAGAAGCCATGACAAATACTTAAAGTTAAAAGAAAAAAAAAAGGAAAGGCAGGGTATAGAGATGGGTTTGGATCAACCCGCTCTGTGAACCAAACTTTTGTGCACCCCTTTTATATATATTTTAATTTAAAACACGCAATYTTRCTYGCAAGAGAACGAGGGYGCTTGTAGGGTGGGAAGTTGACTCRTGTCGATCTYTCRAGGAAAGCTGATYYGGAAGTTCRTTTTATGTTTGCGTTTCACGAATAAGAAATTAAAGAAAATAACACATGAACGGGGTTTTGTTTGATTTGTTTTAAGAACTAGAAATTAATTAAACTAATTAAAACTAAAATTTAATTAAACTATGATCTAATTAATTAAATCTAAGATCATTTAAACTAAGAACTAATTAATCTGAATCCTAAATTATTTTATCCAAGAGCAATTAAATCTAGAATTTATTTAATCTAGGAATTCATTAATTAAAATATTTTTAAACGAATTAAGAAAACTAGGGTTCTAGAGCTTCGATTCGTCTCCACGATCTCTTGGGAAGACCCAACTGATGGTTCACAACGAATCTAGGCTCTAGACCCATTAGATCTAGCTAAAAATCATAATCAAAATAAATATCCCAAGCTCAGCATAATCACAAGAAAGATTCGTCATGGAAAGAATAATTATTATTTAAACAAATTAAAAGCATGTAACTAAATTAAAAGCGAAAGAAATAATTACTTACTAATTAAACTAAGAAGATCAGCAGCATTTTGGTGTAGAAATTCACGAACTAATATTAATCTAAACTATCTAGAAGCTAATCTAAACTAATCCTAAAACTAGAGATTTAAAACTAAAATTTATGAAGAGAAACTAAGAAAATAGTAGGACACTCTTTGGGGTTGTCAGCCCCCAAGAGGCCTTGGAACCCTAGGAATATGATAATGTATGCAAAAGTCCGAAATACATAGGGTATTTATAGTTTCTCCATGTCTTGGGCAAAAAGAAACCCTAAAAATGCTTTTCTGGGCAGTTACGTCGATCGGTGCATCGATCGACGCGTTTAGGATCGACGCGACAGAGAGTTCATGGGCATTGGCGTCGACGGAGCGTCGACGCGGGCAGATCTCGGCATTGACGCGGGCAGGGGGTGCGTTGGCGGAAGCGTCGACGGCCACGTCGGTCGACGCGGGCATCCAGTGCTGCTAGTGGCAGCAATGACTCGGACACTGGGTAACCCAGTGTCGGCCTGGTACCCAGTGTCAGCTTAAATCACAAGTGGAAAAAAGTTGATAGGTGTCGCTTCATAGGCGGCGGTTCATATAGGAACCGCTGCAAAAAGTCAAAAGGCAGCGCTTATTAATCAAGAACCGCTGCTTATGAAAATAAAAAAATTAAAAATTTCATCCGGGTGATGGTTTTTGAATACCAAGCACTGCCAATAATACTATAGGAGGCGGTTTCATTTCAAAACGTCACTTAAAACAAAACCGGGCGGCGGTTCTGTATAACCGCCACCAATAATAAACATCGGGCAGCGCTTATTTTCATAAGTGCTGCCAATAATAAACATCGGGTATTGGCCGCGGTTTGCAGCCGGACAACCATTTTTAGCTTCGCTTCCAATAACAATCGTCGCCTAAAATCTTTCCCAAATTCGACTTAGCCGGGAAGCCCTTGAAGTTGTTCTTAGCCGGGAAATTAAAATTTGGATGAACCTTGAGATTACTTTCATTTTCACCTCGCCCTTTCATTTGGATTAACCCTTGAAATCGAAGCTGAATTTTCTACCTGCAATCAGCGCTTGAATATGGAATTTTAGATTTCAGCGTATTTGTGCAGATTGTATCTCGAGGTTTAGCTGTCTATAAGTTCTTTTTTATTTCAATTCAATTTTATATTTTTTCTTTATTCTCTAGATTTGGGCATATTTGGATTGATTATTTTAGGTATTGCTGTTTAAGTTGAAAATGGTGGTCATCTATGTTGTTGGATTAAGTGTGTTTACTTTCTGTATTTCATGAATCGTGTTCTGTATTTATCATCACTATCATACCAGTTACTCAGAATGATGAGATGTCATTCAAACTGGTTTTCACCTCCCACAGTGCAACACCTAGGTAAAAACAGAGGGTGAAGAAGAAGATAAATTCCATATTCCCATTTCTAAAGATACATTTGAGCTTAAAGACTAAATTCTCTCATGATTTTTTGAAAATGTAATTAAAAAAATTACCAAACCATCTAGACTTGGAGCAGGAGAGCAATATTTCAAAAGGGTTGTTGACAAAGCTGCTAAAAACACCAAAACTGAAACTCCGATTTTCATTCTCTAGGGTTTGTTTCACTGCTTCTTGCAGCTTCCAGGAATGAATTTCTTCTCCTTCTTCTTTTCTTTCTTTCTTTTTTTTTTCTTTTAACTATTTTCTTAGTTAGAAAGACATTGAATGGAAAGAATAAAGTTGAAACTTGGTAACAATAGTGGGGTTCAGAGTGGGTACTGCTATAATTACAGTTGTGCTTACTCCAAAAATCCTTAATATTTACTCTCAAGGTTTAGTCAAGTACCAATTACCAAAACCAGCTCAAGCTGCATTAATTCCTTAGTTAGTCTTCTACGACGTCATTTTATGTTCGTTTTATTATAGCATTCTATGTCAGACTTAGATAAAATTCTTTTGGGTCAAAACTGAGGCAAACTTAGTATTAGTTATTGCACTGGTTTTATTTCTAAATGTTTAGTGGCATCTTTCTAGAAGTTGTTTCTAGTGCTATGTCTGAAGTCCTTTGGGTTTATTTTGCAGCTCAAAGCTCGTTATCTTGACTGGAGCTGGTATAAGCACAGAGAGCGAAATTCCCGATTATAGAAGGTGACTTTTCAACCTTCTATATAATTTATCCCCTTTTTGATATCATATAGTAGTAATAAGATCTACCATTAGGATTCATCTATGTTCCTCTAGCTCCATGATTTCTGAATTCTTGAAACTTTAAATGTGGGCATGAGATTTGTCAGAATAGTGCCAGGAGCGTAAAACCTATATGAGGGTTCTTGCCGTGTGGGAATTCTCTGTTGTTCTAACAGTACATTCAATGCAGTTTTTTTTTTTTAAAATTTTATTTTAAATCCAATATATATGTATGTGATCGTGGATCGTATTCGACTTTTTATTTTAAATGTGAAAGATTCAGTTTATTGATTTCTTTTCTTTTCCTGTGTTTAATTGGTATTTCTTCTGAAACATCTCAAGTATCTGCTTGTTGATTTTATATATACTCTTCAACGTACATGCATGAACTTGATTAAGTTTTAAGATCGAATATATGTTCGTGCTCATATTGTTTTTATGCTCTGTCTGTATGTTTGTAGTATTAAGATTCTTATAAAATGTGAAGGATTTAATTTATTTTTCTATGTTTATTGGTATTTCTTTGAAATTTTAGTTTATGTTTTATGATCTGAAATCTGTCAGTGCATGGATAGCATGGATAGCATTATTATTCTGATAAAATGTGTAGGGTATTGTATTCCATGTTTATTTGCATCTTTTTGAATTTCAGTGTTTTTGTTTTATGATCTGAAACCTGTCTGTATTAGTATTCTGATCAAATGTGCAGGATTCAATTTTCCTTTTCTAAGTTTTATTATAGTATGCTGGACTTTTTGGTACTTGTACAATTAGTTAGATATCATTTTGCATCAAACGAAAAGTATGCTTTTGTACCCATTAAATTCTTAATTGAATAGAGGATTTCAAGAAATACAAATGTAATATTCCTCTGCCTTTTCCTATCTCTGTCAGTTTCATCCTTATATTGTAAGAGGTTTTGAGATTTTTACTTAGGGATTATTAACCTCCCTGAGGTTTAGGTTAATTACAAATTAAACCCAAATATTTTTGAAAGTTATAAAAAAAAAAAGAAACCTTAAACCTCTCTCCTAATATTTTAGGAGGTTTTGAGGAAATAATCTGGACTGTTTCAGGGCTAGAATATTAATGATTGTAATATTATAAAAATTTTGCACTATTCCTGATTTTTGATTATTGAATTTAATATTATTTCATTTATGTCCTCTTCAGGCTGGACGGAGAAGCCCTTAATTTCTCTCCCATTGATTCATCTTGAAACCTGCAGCTCCAGGTTGATTGTAAGTTCTTGGAGTTTTTATTTCTTTTCTTGTTTATGTTGCTCGAAGTTATTTGTTTATGCGGTGATTTTACGAGATGGTGATTTGTGATCTTTATCTTGCCTGCTTGTCGACTATGTATTTTGTGCTTGTGTCATGGTGTGAATTCCATCACTTGCACTTACCTTGTGGTTTTTCTTTCAAACCTTCTATTTTTCTTTTTAAACACTTAAGTGGTTTTTGTAATCATCCTTCAGTACAGACTAAGACTTTCTGGTGCACTTTTTATCAAGTTCAAGTGGCACAAATACATTCTAAGACATTACACACAAAAGACCAATGTTAAACTGGTTTGTTGTAGTTTACTTTCTTAGCAAATGGCATGGGTTTCCTACTTGGGAAGCAAATACTTTTTTCACACGGATACTTTCCGAAGCTTTGTGTGGGTGTAAGAAGAATGTAAGCTTCCCACCTTGACTCTATTTAGGGTTCAATTTTTAGGACAACCAATTAGAAAGCCTTGAATTCAGTATTTTCTTACCAATCATTGTTTCCTTTAAACAACTTCAAGACATTAGTGTCACTATCTTTCACTGTCTTTATCGTGACTTTTTACTGATAGATGGGGTTTATGATCCTATTACATGGTCTTTTCAAAATTTTGTATGTGAAAGAGACTTTTTAATATCAACCAATAATCCTTCCTTTATATACAAACTGGAATCTTTTTTAGACTCCAAAGTCCAAATTATCAAATGAAGACTAGAGGTTTTTGTTATCCCGAATGGCCTTGCTGTCCGTAAAGCTATCATATTTTCTGAAATGAAGCACATAACACAATGGCCATAGTTGCAGTAATAAACCTTCCAGATATTCAAATGTTTGATATGAATATCAGATTAAGTTGTCTTGTGAAAAGCTGAAGCACATGGTTGCCCTTATTCACAAAATGTTATCAGATAAAATATAATTTTTATCTTGCTTGCGTCAAATTTTGTGTTTAAAAATGTTTTTGTATCATCGGTTGATGAGGTGTTTCGTAGAGGGGTTCTATAGGTGGAATGTCGCCCAGATTTGAGGTGATGTTGCACGAGTCATCGGACTCAGTGTACGAATGTTGTAATAGGCCACATTTGTGTAAAATAGGATATTGTAGCTAGGCAGCATTAGAATCACACATCTGAGTGTTTCAAAAATAGATAAATATTCCCTTAATTAAAAACTGTTAATTGGGATTATTTCAAAAACTACCCCAAAAGTTAGTTAATTGCAAAAATCCCCAGTTGTCTTTCCAAATCGATAAATATTCCCTTGAGAACTCACAGTGACTAAAATTTAAATATTGGATAATTAATGAACTATCAAAATAATAATAGTAATATAAGAAAAATGATAATTTAGTCTCACAGTGGCTGATTCACATCTGGCCCTCACAGAAACCCTAGCTCTTTTATTTGGTGGAGAATTAATATTGCTCATAAGCCCTTGCAAAGTATTATTGGTTTGTTGATGGACTTATATTGATCCCATCGTTTCGTCTTTATATTTCTCCATTAATTTTCTTACGTCTTCGACTTCCGATAGTTTGCTCGAACCGCTTTGCAACCTCAAAGACAACCCTAGTTCATCGTTAATTTCACCATTTTTGTGTGATAATATTTTTTGTGCTGAAATCGTTTGGTTGCTGAGTTGATGACTTGTCCTTGGACTATTATTGGGTTCCTGGATAAAAATAAATAATTAAAAATAAAGCTATATATTTATTTTTAATTATAATCAAATAATTAATTTAAAACATATCTTTTGACCCTGACCTTATTATTAATTTGTTGAAAGATTGAGAATCTTGCCTGTAGATCACTGTAATTCTTCATAGTTTGCTCGGCCACGGTTCAGGCTCAATATAAATCACTTTATAATATATAAATATTCCCTTGATTAAAAACTATTAATTGGGATTATTTCAAAAACTACCCCTGAAGTTTAGTTAATTGCAAAAAGCCCTAGTTATCTTTCCAAATAGATAAATATTCCCTTGATGTTTGTATTTAATGAACTAAAACACCCATCTTGAGGGTGGATTCTGTTTTTTAAAAAGTAAGTGAATTTTTATGTAATTAGATTATACCTTCGGGGTAGTTTTTGTAATTATCCATTTTCTCTTTAAGTTTCTTTAATTATCTGTTTCCGTACACCCATCATAGTAATATTTACAGTTGCAATTAGAAAATAATTTGGTGATAGCACCTGTTAATGAACAATAAACAACAATTTTCTCAGATAATTAGAACCACTACCAACATTATTATTATTATTATCAGTGATAATAATATTGGCATCCATGCAAATATCAAACTTAACAACAAAAACACAAAAAAGCTCCTGTTTTTTGTTTGTTTGTTTTTCTATACTAATTGTATAATATGATATATAATCTGTTTTTACACGTGTGTATGAGTGGGATATAAACTCCAAAAATCATAATTTTGACCTTAAAACACCACTGCAAAAATATTACTCTAGTACTATATTGGGTGTCATCTTCTACTGATCCCCTGCCCGTCGCACCCGAACAAAAACTGGAGTGTCACCTCGGGTGTAGATATATGTTTGTAATCTGCACGTCACACCTGACCACAGCTCGGGTGCCCCTGTTCTTTGGTCGAGTGGTCTTTTTTTCACATCCGTTTTGACTCATTTTCATCTTACTTTCATCTACGTGCGTTCTTTGAACCTATATCTTGGGGCTGTAAATGCTCTCACTCCAAAAAGGTCAAAAATCTACATTTTACTATTAAAGGAAACGGAAATGAGAAAAACAAGATATTATCTGGGAATCATAAAACAATAATTAAAAATGAAAATCACATGCGTAGTCTCCAAAATGCAATGAAATATACCCTTAAAAAACGTTATTTTGCATGCGAAAAAATATCCCGAGCTAGTTATGTCTACCACCCGAGGGGTCTGGTAAAGAACTTAAATCAGGTCTGCTGCTAGATTCTCATGGTCTATCTTGGGCTACCCCTACTGGCAGCCTAGTTTATTTGAACATACCACAACCATGGGGCTGACTAGTCCTTAGGCAAATATCAAACTTAACAACAAAAACACAAAAAAGCACCTATTTTTTGTTTGTTTGTTTTTCTTATCAAAAATAATTATAAATAAAAAATGTAATGCATGCTGACACACATACAAATAAATCACTGAAAATATATTGTAATCAGATGTTTAGTGTATTATAACGTGAACACATAGTAGAATAATAAATAGTATACAAGCACTTACACCACAATAACATCACTGGAATTCATTACAAACTGTAGTGTTACTGAAGGGCTTAGATTTTTGATCTGAAGAGAGTAGTAATAAGAAGTGGAGTGTCATTTGTATGGTGTTTTTTTTTTCTCCAATTTTTATGCTTCTTTCATTAATCTCTTTTTGATGGAAAAATGAAGTTATGATATTTTTTGCATATTCTGGTTCTGAAAAGCATTATTATTTGATGAGGGAATTAAAGTTCCTCGTGTGCTCAAACCATCATATGTTGCATCATGCTCTATTAAACTCTATTTTAGCATCAATCACAGCTACGCACCAATTTTGCAAATTCTTGACTTATATGCAATAATATAGGAGTTGGAAAGTTTATTTAGTTTATTTACTAACTATTAAGAGGATCATATGACTCGCGAAAATTCCAAGTTTTACTATTTTAATTAACTTAGGTTTCATTAAGATTAAGACGACAAGAATGTGAAATTCTGGTATAATTCTTTCACCTTGGATTTTTTTTAAGAAAATATTGTAATAATTGTATGAAAAATAAATAGAATACTTTTGAATTTGATATGATTTGGGATGAAAATGTTAGATAATGAACATATGTGATTGATAACTAAGAAAAGTAGATGTGATTGATAACTAAGAAAAGCACCAGAGGTTAAGTAAATTGTGCATTTATGACCCTTAATGACTAATGCTATGTTTATTCGAGTGGAGTTGTAACCAAATAAATATAAAAAAAACTACACAAATATTTTTGTTAATAGTTATAAACATTGTTTGCAAAATCGGATTCAACGGTTCTACTGGTTCAGCCTAGTAGCCTTGCAAAGAAATGTATACATCCCGGTGACCTCTAGTTAGCTAGTTTTAATTAATTAATTCCAAGAATGTTTCGTAGGCCATTCGAAAATCCAAGGCAGAGGCATAAGAATGGTTATGGTCGCCCGATGAAGATCAAAAGCTGAGAAATTATATACTGCTCTACAACACTAACCTTTCTGGCTATTATTGAAAATCTTTTTTAGGGATGGATCGAAGTTGGATGTACGGGCTTCGGAACACTACCACATATTTGGCAAGAGTGCATGAATTCATTGAAAAAGCTGTTGCGTATCAAAAACAACGAGGAGATGATAGAATTTTGTGCCCTTGTTCAGTTTGTCGCAACATGAGTAAGGAAACGGATGTGCTGAAAATTTATGCACATTTGTTCGAACGCGGATTCAAAGATAATTATTATGTTTGGACACTTCATGGAGAGGTTTCTGTTGAAGGCGATGCTRCTGCTTCTCAACAAGCTTATCCTGTAAATTTGAAGAGGAAGGCCGATGAAATTGCGAACACTAGTAATATTGGTGCTCATAACGAAGATGCTTCAAACCATGCGGCTGACAGTGAAAGCGACAAATTTGAAGATGATCGAACCAATGATTTGGTGACCGATGTTCAAGACAATTTTGATTGTCAACCAAAAGCATATGAAAGTTTGATGGCTGCAGCGAAGCTTCCCTTGTGTCCAAATTCAATTCTCCAAGTTATCTACCGTATTGAAATTATTTCACATGAAGGTGAAGCATGGATGGAGTAATGAAAGTTTCACATAATTATTGGAAGGTCTTGAGGAAATGTTTCCTGGGAACATGCTTCCTTCAACGAACTATGAAGCTAGAAAACTATTGTGCCCTATGGGTACAGAAATTCAGAAAATTCATGCATGCCCGAATGATTGTATCTTGTATCGTAAGGCGTATGAGGATTTAGATGAATGTCCAAGATGCCATCTTTCACGGTACAAGAAAAAGTTGAATGCATCTGGTGTCACTGAAAGTGGAAAGAATCGAATACCAGCGAAGGTTCTGTGGTATCTTCCGATAATACCCAGGTTCAGGAGGTTATTTTCAAATGCAAAAGATTCTAAACTTTTGGTATGGCACGCTGAAGATCGGAAAAAAGATGGATTTTTGAGACATGTGGCCGATGCTCCATAGTGGAAGCAAATCGATTTGAAATACCCAGAATTTGGGAAGGATCATAGAAACTTGAGACTTGGCTTATGCAAATATGGTATGAATCCACACGTCACTCTAAGTAGTCAACACAGCACTTGGCCCGTTTTATTGACAATTTATAACTTGCCACCATGGTTGTCGATGAAACGAAAGTACATTACGCTTTCTCTTCTAATTTCTGGTCCAAAGCAGCCGGGCAACGATATCGATGTTTATCTTGCTCCACTTATCGATGATTTGAAATTGCTTTTTAGCGAAGGTGTATCAACTTATGATGTGAACACCAAAATAAACTTTCAGTTGCGTGCTATGTTGTATTGCACTATTAATGATTCCCCCACTTATGGAAACCTTTCTGGTTATCCAACGAAGGGTTCCAGAGCTTGCCCGATATGTGAAGAGGATACAGTTGATCTTCGCTTGCCAAACTGCAAGAAAAATGTCTTCCCGGATTTTAGAAGGTTTCTTCCCACTACCCACCGTTATCGTAGATTAAAAAAACCTTTCAATGGTCGTACTGAGCTCAGAGTTCCACGTTTACCATTAAGTGGTTTGCAGGTGTACGAGAAAGTGAAAGACTTGAATACAGTTTTTGGAAAACCGTACAAACCGACAAAAAATGGATTGTGGAAAAAAAAACCTATTTTTTGGGAACTCCCTTATTGGAAGGATTTAACTATTAGACATTGTCTAGATGTGATGCATATCGAGAAAAATGTTTGTGACGCTATTATTGGAACACTCCTAAACATTCCGGTAAAGTCCAAAGATGGTCTCAACATTCGAAAAGACATGTCCGAGCATTTAAAGATGCGAATGGAGTTGGCACCACAAAAACGGGATAAGGGATTTTATCTACCTCCTGCATGCTTTACTTTGACGAAATCCGAGAAGAAAGATTTTTGTGATTATTTGTATAGAATAAAGGTACCTTCGGGCTATTGTTCAAATATCAAGAATCTTGTTTCGTTGAAAGACTCAAAATTAGTTGGTATGAAATCTCATGATTGCCATATTTTGATGCAACATCTTCTTCCGGTTGCTATCTGAGGGATTCTTCCTAAACATGTGAGGTATGCAATAATGAGACTGTGCTTTTTTTTAATTCTATATGCAGCAAAGTGATTCATCCGGAGAAACTTGATGAGTTGCAACGTCAAGTTGTTGTTACGCTTTGTCAATTGGAGATGTATTTTCCACCGTCATTTTTTGACATTATGGTGCATCTTGTTGTGCACTTGGTAGGGGAAATCAAAGTGTGTGGTCCGGTTTTTTTACGATACATGTGGCCATTTGAAAGACATTTGGGAAGTTCGAAGTCTAAAGTGAAAAATCGTGGGCGCCCTGAAGGAAGCATTATTAGAGAAGTAATCGATGAAGAAGTGTTGGGCTTTTGCACTCCTTACTTGAAGAATGTTGATCATTTAGGACTTCCCAAATCTAAACACGAAGGAAGATTGCAAGGTGTTGGTACAATTGGACGAAAGAAGATGAAAAATGTAGAAGATCATTTACAAAGCAAAGCCCATCTTCTTGTGCTGCAACATTTGTAAATTGTCCATCCGTATATACAACAACATCAAAGTCTTTTGAAATCTCATAATCCTTCGAGAGGAGAAGTATGGTTGGCACGTGAACATAATGAAACATTTGCAACGTGGTTTAAGGATTTGTGGTTACACAAATGATCCGTTTATACTTGCATCGCAAGCGGAACAAGTGTTTTATGTGGAGGATCCTTCCGACCACAGATGGTCAGTTATTTTACAAGCAAGTCGAAAGATAGTTGGGATTGAAGGGCAGGTTGAAACGGATGAAAATGAGATACCCTCGTTTTCTATAGGTGTACCTCATGTAGATGTGCAAGGTGATCATAATGAAGATGATCTCCCATTTGTGTTGGCACATGACGAGGGGTTGTTCATATCTTAGTTGTAAGTTTGTCATTTTTAGTAATATCAATAATTAATTATAATAATATGAATACAATATCTTATCTCCTATTGTTAAAATTATAAAAATAATATCAATGTGCGTTTATTTATTTTTATTTGACGCGACTCTCCTTGTAAATGTTATTTTTTTTTTGTTAAATTACTTGTCAATAACACACTTGGTCTTGTATTTATGTTGGTATGTTAATTTGTTTCAGGTATATGGATTCGTGCGGTAAGGGCGAAGAGCATCACTCGGTTGATACATCGCCAATTCGGAAAAGAAGAAAGGGGAGGGGACCTGCCAAGGGATCTAGTTCCAAGGTAGGACAACCGAGGATTATAGATCGATGGGGTTACAATGATCAGCCGCTTGGTGATGACGCGACATCATTCACGACCGATCTCGGCATGTTGGTACGTTCCAGGGTTAATATCAACATGACGTGGGAGGATGTATCTGATGATATGAAGGATCAAATGTGGGCCGAGATTCGGGTAAGTAAATGTGGACTGAACTTTTCATATTTTTAGAAATCATTTTTTATTATATTATTATAAGTAAATGTGTACTCATAATTATATATATATATATATATATATATATATATATATATCTATATTATTACCAAATTATAGATGTTGTTATCACATTTCTTGACTAATAATTTCCATAATTCAGTTTTTCCTTATTTTGCTATTTATATTTCTTAGTATTTTTTTATTTATTTTTGGCAAGGGAAAAATAAGTCTAGCCTTTGTGTGCAATCAACCATAGTATATTGAAAGACACTGAAATCCTACCAAAGTTAATGACAAATCCCACATTTATGGGAATGAGAGAGAAAAATCTGCCTATAATTATAAAAAAAAAAGTGATACATTCAAACAAACATGCATACATGTATTAATAAAGTATAGGGGCATTGACCATATACTCCATAAGGAAAATAATTTATCCCAAATAGTACTGTATATTTTCATCTTACTAATTACTCCATTTTAACTACGTGATAGACTACAATACCCTTATCTCAATCATTTTTCCAAAACTTCAAACAGTTCGACCCAAATTATCAGGGATTCTCATCGATTGCGTTGTTTAGGGTTTAGGATTCAATACTACATTACCAGAGATTCTCATCGATCGCGTTGTTTAGGGTTTAGGATTCAATAATACATACTAAATCTAGGGTGATGTGATTTCTCTCAGTTAATTGCGAAGAAAAAGAACCAACCACAAAAATGGGTAAGTATGATATTATTTCAATTTTGCAGGGATTCAATACTACATACCAAATCTAAGGATTGAATAGTATGCGAAATATAGGGTGATGTGATTTCTCTCGATTAATTGCGAATAAGAACCAACCACAAAATGGTAACCAATCGCAAAATCATATGAAGTTTTTTGAAATTTTTTGGGCTGAATTTTAGGATGGCGTCTGTATAACAGTTTAAAATTGTTTTTTATGTGTTTAGATTGTTTGAATTAGGCCTGTTTAGGATTCAATACTACATACAGTACTTAGAAGAATACAAGTTTTCGTAATTAGTTGGTATTCCTACGTAAATTTTGGCGAAAAAGAAGAACCAATCACAAAATTATGTGTTGTGTTTCGTGTGATATATATACAACTCCATACTATATGAATACTAAAACCGAAAAATGTTGTCTTTTGGATGATTAGATTGCTATCCTTTGAAATTCCATGCTATTGTATTTATTTGTTTGTAATTCATACTTCATTGTTGTATTGGAATATTTTAAAAAAGTAGTATGCAGTATATAACTCCATATTTTGAAATATTCTATAAAAGTAGTATGGAATATTTTAGAAAATGCATTTTAAAATATGAAGTATGGAATATTTAACATAAGACAACAGTATTAAATATTTAACTTATGCAGTATGGATTTTTGAAGTATGAAATATTTAACTTATGCAGTATGAATTTTTGAAGTATGGAATTCTGCATTTCAAAATATGTAGTATGAAATATTTTGAAATATGCAGTATGGAATATTCTATGAAAATTTGGATTGCGTAGATCCCGTTTCATAAAATACTTTTGTTATTTTGAGTTTTAGGGCAGAGTAGTCAATTTAACATAAGCTTTATGAGTATATGGTAAATATACAACTTAAATGGGATTACATAAAGTTAGTGGATTATATGGCAATTAGTGGTGGTGAGAATGTAGTAAATGGTAATTTTCCCTAAAGTATATACTGTTGTAGCAAAGTTGAGAGAGAGAGAGAGAGAAGTTAAGCTCACAAGGTTTTATCCTGATCAAAACCCCAGAAAATCCCATAACACCACCCATTATTGCAGCAAAGGCTCTTTAAGGTCTCCTTTATTATCATTGATTCACACCTTACTGCACACATTTTTTTTTAGCAATGCAGAAAAAAGAAAAAAAAAAATCCAAGAATCCCTTCTCAGAAGCAAACCCAAATAAAATAAAAAAAATCACTCTCAACACCAAAACTCTTCACTCAATTTATTTTTCTTCCTTGTTCTGAAAAATCATTAATGAGTCACAACCAAGAGAAATGCACCCTTTTTTACACTTTTCCTTAGAAGGAAAAATAAAATGGAAACAAACAAATCTTGGTGGAATGTGAAAGTGTTATTGGCTTTGTTCAAATTGAGGTAAGAAAAGAAAAGGCAACTTGTAATAAACACAGGAAACAGCAACAATAGTGGAACAGTAGCACAAGAAAGAATAAGGGATGTTTGGATGAGGTCTGATGCTCTGAACCACTATAATTAGCAGGGAAAAATAGTTTATTACTAGTATTAGTTTTCTTTCTCTTTCTCTTTTTCTTTTTTCTTTTTTCTTTTCTTTTCTTGCTGTTGTTGTTAGTAGTCCGATGAGGAATTATTAAATAATATATATGTATGAGAGCTATTCTAGTACTTGAGGTAGGTGAATAAAAAATAATCACAGTAGTTAATTACAAGAACTAACCTAAATGAGGTTTCAGGTAATTACAAAGGGTGCGGATATACGCACCGCAATAATTTATGAGTTGACCCCAAGTGATAAGAACACCCCAAAAACTTTTAAAATGTATATATTTTTATTAAATCAACCCCACAAACACCCTATTTTACCCCTATTTAATATAATATATAATATAATAATAATAATAAAATAAAAAGAATAATAATAAATTGAAAAGGAAAAGAAAAGAAAAGGAAAGTGAGAGAGGAAGAAACGGCGAAGAAGAAAGAAAACGCAAGCAGAGGAGAAAAAGAGGGGAAAAATTGCTTTGAAAAATTCATATAATTTACTGAGAGGAAGAATGGAACGGGGTGAGCCATCAAACGTACGGGATAAGTTTCTCATTGAGTTTGATTCACTTATTTAGGTTAGGATTTGAAGTTTTTGAAAGAAGTTACCTTGTTCTACTTTGGTTCGTAGAACCAGAGCCATCTGTTCGGCCGAAAATTTTGAACATACAGGCCATGTTCATAAATATCAATCGAACAATATGCAAGTATTCATATAATATATTCGAACATATGTATAATGTTCGGTCAGAACTTTCGAACATACATCAATTGTTCATTAATACCAGATCGAACATATTCGCGATTTTCAACCTAATAAATAGTAATACACCCAAAAAAAAGAGAGAAAAAAGGACTAAAACAGATTAGATGTCAAGAATAATAATATTATTCATCTTGTTCTTATCATTATCCTCCATTCTTACAAGTTTTAATGTGAGTTTTTGTTAGATATTGAGAGAGGTTTAGGGATGACGAAAAAGTTACGAGGGTTTATATTTATGTTTTATAATAAATAAATAAATAAATATATATATATATATATATATATATATATATATATATATATATATATATATAATTTTTCATAAATTTTATTTCTTTCAATTTTAATTATATATTGTGAGTAAGGTTACTTTAGTCTTTTCATTTAGGTCTATTTTTGTCTAAAATATTTTGGGGTGCGTATATCCGCGCCCAATTACAAAACCCCTCGAAAAGCTTTAAAATTCCAAAAATAAAAACAAAAACTTGAGGTTTGATTAATTTTCTTCCATTAAATAAAATATCTTATATATAAAAGAGATATTAGAGTTTTCCTTTAAATTAAGAGTTAATCAAATCTTGTAATTTCGTTTTTGTAATTTTAAGAATTCTCTTTTTTTATATAAATACTTCAAACTTCAAGGGTAGTTTATGTAATTATTCCTAATAATAATAATAATAATAATTTCTCGGTCAGGTTTTTTATATAATTTATTATACTACTATGAGGAATGTATATATATATATATATATATATATATATATATATATATATATATATATATATATATACTATGAATAAGATTAATTACAGAAACTACCCCCGATGTTTTTGATATTTACAATGTTATACCAACATAGGTCAACTAAACACAAAATCCACATAGAACACGTAAGAAAATGAAGTGGAAAAAGCTTAAGAAATTCTATATACTTTTTGTTAATTATTATTTTATTATTTTGACATTTGTTGGTTATTGATGGAAATATGGTTTCAAAGTCAGATGTACGAGGTCTCTTTGATATCAATGTAAGTATGCAAAGCTCTTTGATGATGCTTGAACGAGTCGAGTTGTTTGATAACTCGACTTTAATGTGCTTCGATGTTTTGATGATATTAGATAATTATCGTTGACTTGATGATTTGTAATGTATTGCTTTATTTGTAGCATGATTATGTAATCGATGACTCCAAGAAGGGGATGGTGATTAGGAAGATGGCTAAAATGCATAGAGGTTTTAGGAGTAAGTTTTGAAATAAATATATATTTCGGACTATAGCATTGGGGAAAGACAAGAGGCCGCCATATAAAGTTTATAAGGGGCAAATTACACAAGATGATTGGTCGACATTTGTTCAAAATAGCAATACTACTGAGTTTTTGGTAAGTAACTTTATTTAGCTTTATTGTAATATTCGGTTGTATTTTTTTGTTGTAATCGACTTTTGTAATTTTTTTTTCAGGCATTAAGAACTAAAAATTCGGAGAGAGCATCAATGATCAAGTATCCCCATTACATGGGACGCAAGGGGTATAGCAATAGCATACCCGAATGGGAGAAAATAGGTTTAATTCAACATTTCTTATCTAGCACCGAAAACGAATTTGTTCAATCTTATGCGACTCAATCATCTGAGGGGGATAGTGCGGAATATCCACGACATGTTTATTGGTTTAGCGCGAGGACTGCGTTGAGTAGCAGCAATGAACTACAATTTCCGAATACAGAGATTTTGGAAGCAAAAAAGAAATTGGTAAGCAATATTTAAATAAATTCACATAGTAATATTTTTGAATTTCTCACCAAACTACTCATAAAAATTAAACAGGAGAATCTAAGAAAAAATAAATAAGGACATTCTAATTTTGCCTAAAAGTGATGCGATTGAGAAGGATGATAAACGAGTAGCGCAGACATTGTAATTCTGCTTCGAAACAATCTTTCACTTAGAGTTTTAAAAATAAACACATGCCAAGAAATTAAATAGATCCAGTTTAATAAATGAAAAAAGTGATTGAACAACTAGCTCAAACACCAATAATAAATGCAAAGTTTCCAGAACAGAAATGCATGAGATACACAATTAATGGAATTGGCCAAAAAAAATTAAAAAATTACAAAGCCATTTATTGATCTGTAAGTAAAATTAATTCTTACCTTTTAGGGCAGTTGTGAATGAATAGGTTGAAGGGTTTGATTTCATCTGCATAGGTTTTTTGAAAAAGATTATAAGAATTATAAGATATATTTTGTAAAAATATATAACCTATTTATTTATGAAACATGAGAATCTAAGAAAAAATTAATAAGGACTTATACATCATTTCCCAAAATTAAAAAAATTAGAATTTATAAATCAAAAACCAAATCTATATTAGACAAGTGCTGCCCTTACTTCTATTGTGTTTTCCTTTTAGAAATAAATTATATATGTGTTTTTCTTTTTTTCTATATATACAATTATTTATATTTTTTTATTTGTTCTTTGACTAGGGTGAAGTCAATGATGATGTTTTTCAGGGGAAGTTGGTTCCTGAAGGGACCAATGATGTATTAACTGCTATTGTTGGTAAGGCGGACCACCCTGGGCATGCTAGAGGTTTCGGTGGAGAACATGGAATCAGCCACTTTTTTGGGAAGAAGAAAAGACAAGCAAGTCGAGGAATGGTCTTAAGTGAAGACCAATTGAATAAATTCAAGTGTGATCTTGAAAGGAAATATGAGTCCAAAGCTGAATCATTGAAGGATGAAATGACTAGACAGTTGAATGAAGCTTTAGCTCGAGCTAGAATTCAAGGCCCCAGTAAGGTTACTGATTCACCATCACCGGTTGTTTCCCGTGGATATCGAGAGAGTGGATATTCCAACATTAGTGAATCAACGTTCAATCTTGTTGTAAGTCTAACCTATAAGTTACCATATAATCTTCTACTTTCATAAAATTGACATTTTCGACTTTGTTTATAGGATGGTGCTAAATGTCGTCTTGGTTTGAGGATAATTTCTACAAATGGAGATAATACGGTGGTTATCATCGCCCTTGCCGAAGTGTACAACGCCGGCCCTATTCAAATGCTACATAGTATTCCAATGCTTCCTAATCATGTGAAGGTGAATATCACAATGGTCGTGGATGGTTTTGAAAAGCAGCAATTGCCGGTCAGTGTTGATAATGGCGATTTGTTCGTATTGTCACAAGCAGTGGGCACGTTTGTCCAATGGCCCAGAGAATTAGTATTTCCTGAAGGCGAGGTAATTTATTATTTATTTCATTCATTCATAAATAATGTCTCCAATCGATGAAAACACAATTATTTGAATTGGGAGAAACACGATAATTGTATAATGTTGTTTATTTCTTTGTTGACAACAATTTCAAAATAGGAACCATCACCATCTCATCATAACAAAACAATTGTGGATAAGGGTAAGCAAAAGTCTTTTGGAAAGGCTCCACGAGAGGAACATAGTCTTCCTAAGTTTCCTTTGGTCGACACGGATATCTTAGAGGAGCTTCATGGTGATGTGTTTGAGTTACATGAGATTTTGGAGTTATTTCAACTGGATCGTTGTGAGTTCTCCATCCCTCTACCAAAAGAATTTTTCAATTACACGAACGATGGCTTTGCTACCCTTATTACTCGACAAGATTTGGCTCAGTTTTGCAATGGTGATTCACTCAATATTTTCATTATACAAGGTTTTTTGTTGTAAGTAATTTACCACGTGTTATATTTGATTCATAACATTATATAACTTATCTTATTCATTTAAGAAAAAATATTATGTTGATTGCAATATATTTTTTTCCTTCTCTTGTTTATAGGTATATATCAAGTAAAATGTAAGAATTTGGAGTTCATGATATTGGATTCTTGTGTCCAGAAATTTGTTCTCAAGCACACTTGAAAAGTGATAGACAGGCTACAAGAGAATATTTGACACGAGCTTTGCGGTAAATTTTTAATAAAAAATTAATTTTTCTGCCGTATAACAGCTCGTACGACTGATTCATTAGATATGTTTGTCATTTAATAATATGTACCGTATTTCATTTTTTTTTATCTTGTTAATTGCAAGCATCATTGGATATTGATTGTTATATGCTTAGAAGTACGAAAAGGTTACTTGTTCGATCCAGCTTCCACACGGGACCCCGAAATATCGAAAGAATTGATTTTGTAAGTTAAATTAATTCTTTTTTTAATTGATGAGTTTTCTTTGTTATTTAATTCTTTTTACGTGTGTTTTTTTGAAAATAATCAAATATCATATTTTGAAATGTAGGGCTTTTAGGATTGCATCATCAATAAAGGGGAATGGTAAAGGCATAACATTTTCTAGGATAAAGGTAATATATGTTTTTATTTATTTAATCTTAGAAGTTTTATGTATTAATATAACAAATCTTTATTATTTACTTTTTTTTTCAAGTGTCGCAAGCAACCGGGGCCTACCGAGTGTGGATATTATGTGATGAGGTATATGGACGACATTGTCAACAATTTTCCCAATAGTAAAAATATTGGAGTGGTAAGTTGATTTATTTATTATTATCTTTAATGTTTATATAGTGAGAAGTTTTAAATCATAATTAATTAGTGTTAATAAATCTAATATTTTGTTTCAATATTTTGAATTTAAGGATTGGATACCGAATCAAGATCCTTATTCACCGTTGGAGTTCGATGATATTCGGAATGTGTTTGCGAGATATTTTATTGACGTTCTTCTAAATTCTTAATTGTAAGCATATGTTGAGTATTGATGAGATTAAATTATTATGGTGTGAGATGATATATTTGAATGATTTTTGTTTGGTATTTATGAAATGAAGGATGTTTGTTTGGACAATTTGTATTTGTTATGAATATGTAGTTCGTATGATTTATAATAAATTTTGGAAATTTTAGAATTTTTGGAGCATATTTTGTGAATTTTTGGAGCTATTATTTGAATTTCAGAAGCAGGGAAAAAAAAAACAACTTTAGGCAGCGGTTCTTAAGTGATAACCGCTGCCAAAAACCGAAACCGGGCAGCGCTTAAGAAGCGCTGCCAATAATAGTTTTCGCAGCGGTTCTTAGCTAAGAAGCGCTGCCCGGTTTCGATTTTTGGCAGCGCTTCTTGTTTAAGAAGCGCTGCCAAAAAAAACTTTTGGCAGCAGTTCTAAGCTAAGAAGCGCTGCCCCGTATCGGTTTTTGGCAGCGGTTATCAGATAAGAACCGCTGCCAATAAAAGTTTTGGCAGCGCTGCCCGGTTTCTGTTATTTGCAGCGGGTTTTACCTTAAGAAACGCTATTAGCAGCGGTTCTTAGACAAGAACCGCCACCCGAATCCTATTTTAAGTTGCGGTTTTGAACCGCCGCCTGGGTTTTTTTTCTTTAAGCGTCGCCAGTATTAGAGGCGGTTCATAACCGCCTCTAAAGGCTGTTTTGAACCGCCTTTTTTGCACTAGTGAATACTTCAAATCGAGGCCCGTTTTCACTGAAACTTCACTCGTAGGCCCACCCTCGACTATCTTCAAGCCAAAACACTTCAAGATACCTAAAATAAATATAAGATTAATTAATTATAATTATAAGTTGGAGATAAGAAAATACGAAAATATGCTCAATTTATCCAACTTTCACCGAAAAGAATAATAAAAACGAACTAAAATACTAACTAAAATCAAGACAAACCCGTGCTAATCATTTTGATACCATAATGGAAAAGCATTATATGCATAACTTAAACAAAGCTGAATCAAAACAGAAATAAAGCTGGAATATCAGAGCTTGTATTAAGAGGGATAAAAGCTGAGTTTATATGTTACATAAACACAAAAGTAGATGGATATATATATCCAAAAATAGAAGGGCCTATAAGGAGACACGTGTTACTCTAGAATAGGCTGGAATAAGGGACAAAATAAACACTACAATGCACAGCTGTAACACAGAAACAAAAAGGGACCCACAATGTCCAACTGTCCAGAGAACTTTGTCTCTTTGCGTGTGCATGATGTGCATGGACATGATATAGCATATACATGCTAATACGGACCACTAAAGATACCTGACAAAATGTGGGATTATGCCAACTGTAATAATACTCAGCAACATCTAAAGTTATCATCTCTTTGTCGTTAACCGACTTAACGTCCACTCTCTCGTCCCATGTCAACGCACTCATGATTTTTGGGTAATAATACATTGCCGCCAAATGAAGTGGTGTTGATAAGTCCAAAAAGTTGAAATACCAAATAAAGAGGGCACTAACCTCAAAATAGAGATCAGCGACCTGAATTGATGATTAAACTTGTTTCAGCGACCTCGAATATCCTCCACAATCGTCATAGTGACCTCGCCGATCCTGCAAAACAACGCCTAGAACGGGCCGGATTTCGAGCCCATTAAGGCCCTCCGACGCTTAAGTTAATAAGCGAAAAACACACTCCTCTCTCTCAATAATACGGTGAAATCACAATAATAGCATGATAAT
>BMAC01001427.1:0-34379 GCA_014905375.1 Phtheirospermum japonicum
AATTATATGTGCAATTGCGGTAGTAAACGTGTGATGATTATTTGGTTTTGCATATGAGCAATGACTCGGCCAAAAGGAAGACTCATTGTTTGATATGTTCTTATTATCAGTGTTTGATTACTGCGCCAAGATGTCAATTACAAGTCAATTTCTTGTCAAAAGATGAGACTTTGATGGAATGTCGATATCTTGAGATGGGATTTACCTTTTATTTGAATTTATTATTTGGATTCTAAGTTTAGATGAGCATGATAAGTTTATTTTTTTCAAAATTCAGTTATACCTACTCCTGCTAATATTACTGCGAGCATCAACTCTATCCCTATGCTAAATGACACAAACTTCAAGTCATGGCAAGAGAGTCTTTTAATAGTTCTCGCAGTCATGGATCTCGACCTTGCGATAAGGGTTGATTCCCCACCACCTCTTACGGATAAAAGCTCTACGGATGAAAAGAGAGATATGGAAAGGTGGGGGAAATCGAATCGCATGTGTATGATGATCATGAAGAAAGTCATTCCAGAAGCTTTTAGGGGCACTATGTCTGAGAAAATCAATACAGCTAAAGAATTCCTTGCTGATATTGAGAAAAGGTTCGTCAAGAACGAAAAGGCTGAAATTGGTACGCTATTGACAAACCTGATCTCAATAAAGTATGGAAGTAAAGGCAATATTAGAGAATACATTATGGAAATGTCTCATATTGTTTCAAAATTGAGAGCACTTAAACTTGAACTCTCTGAGGACTTGCTAGTGCATTTGATTTTAATATCTCTTCCGGGACATTTCAATCAGTTTAAGGTGAGCTATAATTGTTAGAAAGAGACTTGGTCTATGAATGAGCTCATCTCACACTGTGTCCAAGTAGAGGAAATGTTGAAACAAGACAAGACTGAAAGTGCTAATTTTCCCCAACTTCTAAATTTAAGGGCAAGGTATTTAAGCGAAAGAAGGATAAAGAAGCTGCTATACTACTTAATTTGGTTGTTTTAAGGTTAATTAACTTCGGTTCCTAGACACACATGATGGATAGACACTGGTGCAATAACGCACATCAGTGTGTCTATGTAGGGTTGCCTCCATTGTCGAAAGCCAAATGATGGTGAAAGATACATATATGTGGGCGATGGCAAGACAGTTGAAATTGAAGCAATAAAAAAAAATTAGATTGTTGTTAAAAAACTGGAAATTATTTGGATTTTGATGAGACATTTGTTTCGTCGTTTAGACGAAATTGATTTCTATTTCTATTTTGGACAAATTTGGTTATCCTTGTTCATTTGGAAGTGGAAAATTTAGTATGTCTCATGATTCAAAATTGGTTGGTTCTGGTTCTTTATCAAGTTATGATAATATTTATTCACTAGATATCATTGCTTCATTCAATGAATCTCTACATCTACACACATGAGGTGTGAAAAGGAAATTAACCAATGAGAATTCAGGTATGTTATGGCAAAATAAATTGGGTCATATCTCCACACGGTGAATTTAAAAAACTTGTGTCTAACGAAGCACTTAAGACTGTAGCATATATCCTTAACAAGAGTTCCAACTAAATCACCTGCATGTTTAGGGGTGTCCAGCTGAGGCTAGGCCTTATAGGTCTAATGATAAGAAACTGGACACAAGGATAGTTAGTTGTTATTTTGTTGGATATTCTGAAAGATCCACAGGGTACAAATTTTATGATCCCACAACTAAAACTATTTTTTGAGAAGGGAAATGCCCAATTCTTTGAGGATGTTGAGTTTGCGGGGGGAGATAAAGTTAACAATTTTGTCTTTGAAGATGAGTATGTAGATATTCCCACGGTTGTTGTTGGCATTGATTAGGTTTTTATTCCTGACTCTGTTCAAGACACAAATCAAGACAATATTGGAGAACCTCCCGTTCCACAAGTTTCGAATTCACAAACTCTACAACCTCAAGAACCTATGCCATTAAGTAGATCCACTAGAGAAAGAAGAAGTGCAATTTCAGATGATTGCATTGCATTTCTCCAAGAAAATGAGACTGACATTGGAGTGATGGAAGATGATCCTATCAACTTCTACCAAGCCATTGAAAGCTCAAATTCTCAAAAGTGGATAGATGTCATGAATGGGGAGATTAAATCCATGAGTAACAATGACGTATGTGAACTCATCCCATTGCCAGAAGGTGCGAAACCCATTGGTTGCAAATGTATATTTAAGACCAAGAGGGATTCAAGAGGCAATGTGGAAAGATATAAAGCACGCCTTGTTGCAAATGGATTTACACAGAAAGAAGGCATTGATTATAAAGAGACTTTCTCTCCAGTTTCTTCGAAAGACTCTTTCAGGATTATAATGGCATTAGTGACACGTTTTGATCTTGAGTTGCATTAGATGGATGTAAAGACAGCGTTTCTTAATGGAGACATTGATGAGACGATTTATATGTGGCAACCTGAAAACTTTGTTTCGGGAGATTCAAAGAATATGGTTTGCAAACTTAAGAAATCCATCTATGGGCTCAAGCAGGCATCTAGACAATGGTATTTCAAGTTTCATCAAGTGATCATCTCGTTTGGTTTTGAGATGAATTTGGTCGATGATTGTGTATACCATAAGTTCTGTGGGAGCAAATACATATTTCTGGTTTTTGTATGTCGATGACATTTTGCTTGCCAGCAATGATATAGGCTTATTGCACGACACCAAGAGATTTCTAAGTAAGAATTTTGAGATGAAAGATCTTGGTGACGCCTCTTTTGTGTTAGGTATAGAAATACACCGAGATCGTTCTCGGGGTACTTTGGGATTATCACAAAAGAGCTATATTGAAAAGGTTCTTAAAAGGTATGGCATGCAGGACTGTAAACCAGGAGATAACCCTGTGGCTAAGGGAGACAAATTTAGTCTCAAACAGTGCCCTAAGAATAAATTAGAGGAAAAAGAAATGCAGAAGATTCCTTACGCTTCGGCAATAGGGAGTCTAATGTATGCTCAAGTATGTACGCGTCTGGATATTGCGTTCATAGTTGGGATGCTGGGTAGATATTTGAGCAAGCCAGGACTAGACCATTGGAAGGCAGCCAAACGGGTCATGAGGTACTTGCTAAAAACAAAAGGTTACATGCTCACATATCGGAGGTCAGATCGGATTGAGATCGCAGGATATACTGACTCCGATAATGCTGGATGCCAAGATAGTATAAAATCTAAGTCAGGCTATGTATTCTTGCTGGCTAGAGGAGTGCTAAACAGTCTATTATATTATAGACTTCTCTACCATGACAGCAGAATTTATAGCATGTTATGAGGCATCTAACCATGGAGTATGGCTACGAAACTTTGTCACGGGGCTGCGTATAGTGGATGGCATTGAAAAGCCACTTAAGTTATTTTGTGACAATAAATCGGCAGTCTTGTATTCCAATAACAATAGGAGCTCGACGAAGTCTAGGCATATAGACATCAAGTTTCTAGTTGTTAAAGAAAGAATTCAAAGTGAACAGTTGTCTATTGAACATATCGGTACAAACTCCATGATTGCGGATCCGCTTACAAAGGGATTGCCACCCAAAATATTTCATGAGCATACTGCTAGTATGGGTGTCAAATCTTTTGAGGATATTTAGTTTCGGTGGGAGTTTTGTGATTATAATGTTCTCTTTTATAGACATATTTTTCAGTTACTTCAGTTTAAGGATATTTTAAGTTTATTTTCTGCAGAAATTAAAGTTATTTGGTTGATTCACACTTTGATTTTAGTATATGGTTGATCTCACTAAGGTTTTAAGGTGGACCAGTTGGAAATAAGCATGTTACGATCACAATACATGAAATTTCCATGCTACACATCCACATCATGATCCATGTCATTCAGTTGTATTGACATATGTGACCATTGATGGGTCGAGTTACGATAAATGTAATGAAGGCCGCTTTGATCCTATGTTGATATGGCTGATGGACCGGATTGGATATAAATACATTTTGGTTATGACAACAAAGTTGAGCTCGTACGGTTATATTCTTACAATGTATAATTATAAAGTTACACATATAGCCCAAGTGGGAGATTGTTGGATCCTTAATCCAACATTGGGCTTATATGTGAAATAATTATATATTGTGTGGACTGTCAAATAAGGAAGCCTAATTAAAAGTGATCAAATAAAGTTTAAGGTATTGGGCTTAATGTATTTTAGTAGGGTGTGGGCCTTTAATGTGTAGATACTCAATGGGCTATCTATTTTGATGATGGGCTAAAATAGGTAAACCCTAATAACTCAAGTATATAAGGGTTATGGTCCCTAGGGCATACGTATCATCAAGATAATCATATTATCAATCTATTCTGCATCCCATCGTCAGAAGAGACATATAGAGAAAGCTTAAGGATTCTCTAAAAGGATTGGATACGTATTGCCCTAGAAGATCAAACCCCAAATTCAATTACTTATGGATTCAGGTACGCAAAAATTACCATGAATTATCTTGAATAACGTGATATGTTTAAGGATTCTCTAAAAGGATTGGATACATATTGCCCTAGAAGATCAAACCCCAAATTCAATTGCTCTAAAAGGATTGGATACATTTAGATGAGTGACCAACTTGAATAACGTGATATGTTTAAGGGTCCATCACAAAAAGTTACCATGAATTATCTTCATAAGCAAAAAATATATTTTGAGATTCTCTTTCACAATTTTAGGGGTTGTTTGGACTAGGCTTCGTTGGGATTTTGAAGTCTGATATTCAGAATCTTGAGTATTCAAAATTTTGTAAATAATAAGAATCTTTGTTTGTTATAGGATTCAAAATCCTTTACTTTTTACTGTAGATGTCAAATCATGTCTGGAAAGTGGATGATAATGTATTTTTATATTGTATTTGATGTCAAATCATGTCTGAAAAGTGGATGATAGTGTATTATTATATTGATAAAAGAGATGAGTGTGGGGTTAGGTGTAAGAAATAGTTGGTTGTGAATTGAAAATTAGAGTTTTAGAACAAACGAGGATTGTGATTTGAAATCCCAATCCTGGTATTCGCAGTCTTAGACCAAACAAGGAGTTAAAGATAGTTATCTCCTTAAACTTATGGTTTTTTTTTTAGAGTCACATACTTCATTTTATTTTTTCTTTCTTTTTTTCCTGATTAGGCCAATTCTCAAGGCTACTTTTTAAACTGTCCCTAAGTTAAATTTGAAAACATTTGTGTGATACAGTAATTAAAGCAAATATTGGGTTCATTACAAGGTGGCAGGTTTTTCTAACATAATATGCATGCATCTCAGGTGCTACTACTACTACTCCTGTGACAATAATATGAACAATATAATTAAATATAGTCAGCAGATCAACTATTGGTTCAGATGATACTAAAAGCCAAAATTACAACTAAAACAACTAAAAGCCTGTCAATTAAAACACAAACTAACTCTACCTTTCCAAAAAGATCAGAGAAATCAAACTCAAATGGCAAATAACAAACTTGGACAGTGGAAGAATCCCAATACCAACAAAAGATTCACCAAAATACTACAACAAAAAACTTAATTAAACACAAAATAAAACATCATTGTAGCACGAACGTTAAAAAATAATGTGTTAGTAAAAAAAAGGGTTACCCAATAAGATCATAATGATAAATGATTCGAAACCCTTTTTCCTTTGTTTGAATCCAGTCCTGACCTTATACACGACGAAGGATGCGGAGGCAGAATAACACCTCCCCAAATCTTCGCCGAAGACAAAAAAATCAATGAACGTGCATAACAGCTCGTGATTTTCCCACCATTATTGCAAGAATTATTATTGGCAAGCAATATTGGACCGATCCAGAGCTTGCTACTCGGCAAGCAAAGCGGGGAATTAAGGCACGAGGAGAAACATTCAATATTCAAAGTGGTGCTATAAATATCTGAATCATCATGGCTCAATTTCAAGAGCCTCCTCTGCACACCGGAGGTGGCCTCCTGCAAGAGCCGAGTCGCCGCCGTAATGGCGGCATAACTGTTGCTACTACTATTCAGGGAACTAGATCAGGAGAGAGTTTAAGGAGATTGTTGATATCTCGAAGGGATGTATCTATCTGCAATCGGCGTGTCAGGCTGAGATGAAACCTTAGAATCAAATTGGTGGTGAATTTTAGGTTCTCCATTTTGCTGCTTCACGCGCTGCTAGTGATGTTTCCTTTGTAAGGTTGATATGAATGAATTCGAGGATTTCTCGAAGCTGCTGTTTACCTCTGGCATGTGATTCTCGTCGGAGATCGGCCGTGGGCGGTTGCGAGCGGATTTCGAGCATGGCAAGCCAGTAGGGTTTGGAATTGGTGATGAATTCGATTGGATTAAGGGGGACATGAACCAAGAACTTACTTCTCTTACCCTGAGACGGCGGTGGGTGAGCGGTGGTGCTTGATCTGCCGTCAATTCGGATGCTTCTCCGCCGCTTGGGTCCGCCATTTTTGTGAGAATGTATTTGGTTTAATCTTGATTCTAATACATGATTTTAGGGGGAAGATATATGCATTAATCATGGACTATTTTAGGATAGTATGAATAAGGACATATAAGCCCTTCTCTATTATAATAATTATATTAAATATATGATTAATGCAGTTGATTTTAGCCATACAATAAATTTAGGGCTGGACTCCTGTCAGTCCAGATTAACGGGTCGCTCCCGTTAGACCGGGTTAAACCCGGATCCATATTAATTAGAGTATTTAAGGGAAAATTATTGGGCCGAACATTTCAGAAACGTGAATAGAAGCCAAATCCACCATCTCCAGCGATATAAAACCACTGCGACAAAACCCGCGACTGCATCTACCCGTCTCCAACCAACATCTCCAAACCACCGCCTCCATCTTCCTCCGACGGGAATCTCAAAAATCTCCAAACCACCGGGAACTTGATCTCCATCGACGAATCTCCAATCTCCAAACCACATGAATTTGCACCTCAACCAGACATCTCCGTCTCCATATTCCTCCGCCGTTTCTCTTCGCCGCCACCGTCAGCCCCTCGTCGTAGCCTTCAATTACCAGGTAATCTTCAACAATCAATTTGATTTTGACCTAATTTTATCAATTTTGTTTTGACCTAATTCTAGGAATTTTCGTAACTGTTGGTAGGTTTTGAAGAATTTTACAAACTACAGAAGAAAATTGAAGACGAGATGGGTGATTTGGGACAATACATGGGAGAAAAATCCAATGTAGACGAAGGTAATATAGTATTGGTCTTATAACTGTGATGTATTGGTCTTATAACTATGATGTATTGGTATTCTAAGTGCACTGTACTTGTTTTTTTTGTTGTGTTATGTCTCACATATTCACAGTAAAACATCAGGGGTCTTGTTTGAAACTATGTATTGGTTTTTGGAATGTAATGTATTGGTTTTTTGGTTCGATGTATTGCTATTCTGGTAGCATGATATTTGATTTTTTGGGAATTAATTTTATTATTCAATTCAGGGGCTGTGATAATTCATGATTCTAGTGATGAAGAAAGTGGAATTCACATTGATAATGAATCGATAAATAATATCTTGTTGAATGATGAAGGTATGAAACTATTTTGACTGTATTGATTTTATTTTTAAAAAATATTCGAAGACATCTTATGTGACAATATCTAGTTTTCTATTTTTTGTATTTAGGTGATACGACAAATTTAAGTGGTTCTCTTATTGGTGTAAAGAGAAAGAATTTTGAAGACATCTATGAGTTGTATTGTGGCCATGCACGTCAAGTTGGTCTTAGCGTTCGTAAAACAACAACAAGGGTGAATGATGATAAGATAATAATTGAAAAGAATTATGTGTGTTCTTGTCAAGGGATTAAGAGATCCAGCACCTCCGGTTTGACAAAACAGAATCATATAACAAGAACCAATTGCAAAGCGTCGTTGAGAGCAAGATTAAATAAGTAGGGTGTCTTTGAAGTTCTTGATCACAACACAGTGCACAATCACAGCCTCACTAGAAAGGATTGGAATTACCTGCATCGATCAGAAAGAGTGATAACAAAGGAAAAAGCCAGTGCTATTGAGAATATGATTTCTTCGGGAATGAGAGCGACTGACTCATATTGTTATATGGTAAAAGAGGCAGGGGGAGAACAATGTCTTGGTCACACGAAGAAGGATCATTTGAATTATATAAATCGGCTGAAAATGAGTGCAATAGAAGCAGGGGATACACAGACGCTGTATGACACTTTGAACCAACAGGCTGCCGATGACCCGGGGTTCTTTTTCAGAGTTAAAGTGGATGATGAAGGTAGATTGTGCAATGTTTTTTGGCGGGACTCGATGATGAAAGAGGATTACATGATATATGGAGATGTAGTTATTTTTGACACAACATACCAAACAAACAAGTATAATTTGATATGTGCACCATTTGTTGGGGCGAATAATCATCGGGAGAACGTCATGTTTGGCTGTGCATTTTTATCGAACGAGAAGACAGAGTCCTTTGAGTGGCTATTCGAAGTTTTTACAAAATCCATGGAGGGCAAAACTCCTGTTACAGTGTTTACAGATCAGGATCTAGCAATTGCAAATGCAATAGAAAAGGTACTACATTTTATGCTACATGGTATGGGTTTTTACTATATGATGTATTGGTCTGTATTCTGTGATGTATTGGTTTACTGGTTTAGTATATGTTGTATTGCTGTAAAACATTGCTTAATGTATTTGTTTTATTACTTTAATGTACTAGTTTTTCTCCTGTAATGTATTGTTTTTATTGGTTGTCTTATGTAGGTTTTTCCTAAAGCAAGACATAGATTATGCTTGTGGCACTTGTATCAAAACGCCGTGAATCGTTTCGGAAAACTGAAAGGTGATAAAGTCTTTAATAAATTGTTTGATAAGTGTTTGTCAGGCTGCTCAAATGAATTAGAATTTGAAGACCGTTGGAACTTTATGATATCCAACTATAGCTTACAAGATAATAGTTGGTTTCAACGTCCATACGCTATACGAGATAAATGGAGCACCGCATTCAACAAGGATTTCTTCTCTGCTGGGGCAGTAACGTTGCAGAGAAGTGAAAGCACCAACTTCTTGATTGGATTCGAAGCCAAGAAAACCACAATCTTGAGTGAGTTTTATAATGTCATTTTCAAGCAGGCTCTTGAACGCTGGAGATACACTGAAAGACAATATGAATTTCAATGCTCAAAATCAATCCCTAACTCAACAATACCATTAATCGGATTCCTCAAGCATGCTTCAGAGGTATATACGCTGACATTTTTAAAGAGTTTGAGGATGAACTGTTAAAGTCTTTTCCTACCTCATGTAAACTGCTGCATTTTGAGGATGGGATTATGTTATATAATGTTATGCATGATGATGGTGTCACTGCCTATGATGTGGTCTTTTCTATTGTGAATGTATATATAACTTGCTCGTGTAAAATGTTTGAAGAGTGTGGATTATTGTGTCGTCACTGCTTGAGGATATTTCATATGCATTCAGTGCAAAAAATCCCAGATTGCTACATCAAGAAGAGATGGACAAAGTTTGCCAAGGAGGAATTGTGGGATAAACATAACGGAGGGCTTGAGCCATATGACAATGTTGCTGGAGATTGTATTGCTTGGAGAAGTGAATTAATGAGAAAGTATTATGACCTTGTATTGAAAGCTCAGAAAAGTAATGAAGCAAGGAAAATACTTGAAGACGGATTTACAAGAGATAATGAAGTCGTAAAGGCATTGATGCCCCTAACAAATTCAAATGAAGAAGAAACTGTTGTTTCCAGATCATGTGTCTCTATTCTGGATCCTGCAAAGGCAATTACAAAGGGAAGAAAAGCAAGACAGAAGTCGTACCTTGAGAAAAGCAAGAAGAAGAATAGCATCAGTATTAACATATCAAATAGATCAAGTCAAGCAAAGGAGTTTGGTTCTAAAACTCCCAATCCTCAATTATTTTAGCATAATGGTAGTCGTTGAATATTTATATTTATAGATGTATTCACATTGACTGGATTAGAAATTGGTACTTTGATACTGAGATTTATTTTCTGTTATCTTAATGTTATCTTATGATTTATGGTATTTTCTAATTATATTTGATAAGTGTATTGGCTTTTATGTTAAAGTGTATTGGTTTTCTGTTCAATCGTATTGGTTTTCTGTTCAATTGTATTTGTTTATATATTTGCAGCGTGTTTGGAAAATAAAAATAGAATGCATAAAAAAATACTTAATAATAGAAAAACTTTTATGATGGCATAACAAAAACCATACATTAATTACAAAAAATCAATACATCATAGCATGTAAACCAATACATTGTTTAACACAAACCAATACAAAATAATCTTATAAAAATTCATTTATAATAAAAAATACTTACAGTTTTCAAACTTGAATTTTCGTATAGGAGTCCCCCTAAGATTTTCCATATGATTCATAAGGAAAATTCCACAGTCCCCATGGCTCCCACCAAATCCCTTCCACGCAAGCTTAACATCTTTAATGACAAATTGCTCAATATCATCTGCTTTCGGATGTTTTTTCTCTCTTAGGAAAATAGCCATTCGGCTTTTCTGTAAAATAATAATTAAAAAAAATCAAGTCATAGTGTCAGTTTTGTTAAAAACATATACATTTCTGAAAACTCAAAAAAAAAAAAGAGAAAAAGATCTATGTGACTTACCACAGAATTCTGGAAATTCGCATAATATGAAATTCTGGCTTTGGAATACGTCATATTATCCAGATATTGAACTTTTTCTTCAACAAAATTGATTACAACAGCGAAAAAATGCTCTGCAACCCAAACAGGAACAAAAATCTGGTAGAACTCAACATTTTCAGCATGTAAATAAAAAATAAGTTTAGAAAAATAAAAGGATCCATAATTTTTACTTACGAAATCATATGAACTCAAATCTGTTGATTCACCCATTATGTTCATCCAATACTCCCAACAATCCCTCACTTTTTCAGCATAATCTACGTCTCCCTGAACGCCACTGGCCACCTTTTCTAGATACAACTAATTACAAAATAAATAAATAAAAAAATACATGCATATAGACTTACAAAATACAATGCTACTTAATAAAAACTTACCGAATGTTGAGTGTGCATGTAGAAACATTTTTCGCAGTTCTTTACTCCATTTTTATTCAGAATCAATGCCCATGCATCAATTATAGCAGTGCTCACAAATCGACCATCATTTAAGATTGCTATAGATTCAACAGAAATGAAGTATTCACCGCGATGTGAAAAAATATTTGATCCTGGCCTGTAAAAATAATTAATAGAAATGAAAATTTAAGGAAAAAAATCACATTTTGAGTTATTTGTTTAATCACCCAAAAATATTGCTTACTTACTTTTTCACATGTATGTTTTGCGGAGAAAAGCAGTAGTCAACAACATCTTTTTCCTTCCTACTCATGTTGGTAAAAAACTTGTTGTTCTTCCTCATAAATAAGCAATGAAAGTCACTGTCTTCTTTTATATGCCAACAATCATCTGATTAAGAAATATCATCAAAAACACAATACTGCATAGTAGAAAACACAATACTTCAAAGATCATAACCCAATACTTCATTAGTAGAAAATACAATACTTCAAAGACCATAAACCAATACTTGTAAAAAGAATGTTGTTAGAAAAGACTTCACCTGGAATATCAGCTGCTTCTTGATCACTTCTCAACATTTCCGCAACCGCTGCATTTGTATCAACATCAGCAGCAAGATTATCTTCAGGCGTTAACAGCTCAAAGCTAGGCATAGGCATGCTTGTCAGTTTTTGCATCCGAATATGATTTGCCACAATTTGATCAAATATTTGTTGCACTTGTTCATTTGACCAAAACTTTTGACTTTCAGAAATATCGGGGACAGAGTCTGAACAATTCTTCTCTTGAGCATTCTGTGTCAARTTCAARAATRGTTTCCGATGAACATGGCTGACAATACTCATGTCTCTCTTCAGAAAGAGAATTGCTTCATGAGTTTCCTACAAGGCAGACAGTATAGTTAAACACAAAATATATATGCATTATATTAAAAAAAATTGAAGTATAAAAATTAATAATTAAAAGAACTTACATCTTGTGCTATTCTCTGAATTTCCTCATCGTCCATTTCATCACTTGGCAACTCAAATTGGATAAATSTTGTTGGTTTATCAAGCCCTTCTTTTTCACACCCATCGWCCACTCCTTGACATCTCTTTTCCGCTATCCTAACTCTTTCACTATCCACCAAAACTTGTTCGTTTGTTCCATAAACTTTTTCAGCCTCAACTTCTGACCTTTTCTGTACTACATTCGTCAGTGTCTTTGATGAAATTGGATAAATGCTCAGAATCCATTCACCCTGCCCCCAACCTCCAGCAGAAACCTCTTCACGCATTCTTTGATTAAACTTCTCTGTCGTCCAATGTTGAATCAACGGTAATGAGGATGATTCAGCACGTCCCTTCCATTTAAGCCTGTGAAAGTAAAGAATCTGGAGCACGAGTACACAACCACTGACATTCTTTGATTGCGGGCGCTTGCGGAAGGTATCAACCTCTTTGCAAAGACGATCAAGAATATATGAACACCAGTTGTATGAAGAAATCATTTCAACATCCCTAATAAACTAGAGAATCCCCCAATCCACCCTTCGACCTGAGATTGGGGCCAAAAAAGAAGAAATGCTATAAAGGATAAACATTCTTTGAAAGTCGGCACACCCCACATATCCAAACTTTCCCTGAATCACATCTTTCAAAAACTTCAGATTCACATTGTTGGTAACACCATATTTCTTTTCCCACTCAACCAATAACCCTGTACTATCGGGCATACATCTCTTCACATCATTCCTAACAACATCCAAACCTCCTTTAGGCAACATAAACACGTCATATATATCATCAGATGTGACTACAAAACTGTTTTTRTCYTCAATATTTAGCATCTGACTACACCCATTAAATCTAWGAACYAGCCACTGTATAAGTCCTGTTTTAGTGACATCAATCCCTGCAATGCTCAGCATCCCCCCAAACCCAATGTCTTCAACGGCTTTCATTTGTGCATGAGTTAAACCCGAAATAACTTCAAAAATGCCAGTAGGTTTACAATGGATGACAAATTCAGGATCATGTCGCCTGCAAAAATAAGAAGATATAAGAAAAACAATACTTCAAAAAAGACCATAAACCAATACTGCATAGTAGTAAACACAATACTTCAAAGACTATAAAAACAATATTTCAAAAACCATATCAATTGTAACATGCACAAATTCATATAATCATATCATCCATTTGTTAACCAGACTCACTATGTGAGACGATACATAAACTAGTATTAATCCCATAGGATTCTGTCCTGGTTTCTTAAAGGAGAACCTCTCATTTGACTTAATGGAAGAGAGTACCTTATTAGATTACCAAAAAATGAATCCCATTCATTCATTTATTAACTCATTCATTCATTTAATACATATAAAACAAATATATGAAAAAAGAATTATTATAACTTTGTAAAAAAAGCTTACAGATTAAAACTCACATTCGTTTCTTCTTTTCTGGTGTTTTATTTTCTTCTTTCTTCCTCTTCATTCCAGAAGGTCTCTTTTCCTTAATCAGGGGGGCTGGAGCTTCATTCTCTGAAATTGAGGCTCGAGCTTCCTTTTCCAAAACCAGGCCTGCAGCTTCCTTCTCCAAAATCGGGCCTGCAGCTTCCTTCTCCAAAACAGGGCCTGCAGCTTCCTTCTCCTTCACTGACCTTTGCTTCCTCTTCTTTCCAACAACTTTCTTGAACTTATTCAGGACTGCAGATTCATTCTCCATAACTGGAGCTGGATCTTCCTTTTCCATTATAGGGTCTGCTGCTTCGTTCTCCATAATAGGGCCTACAGCTTCCTTCTTTTTAAATTGGAATCGAACTTTCTTCTCCTTCCGAGGAACATTCTTCTTCTTTCCAGGATCTTTGTTCTCCTGTACCGGCTCTTGTTGGCTTTTCATAGCTTACTCTTTAGTACGCATTTTCTTCAGCGGACTGCAAAAACCCAATATTCAACATAAGAAACAAGAAATGTAAAATATAATCACATAAATTTCATTAGCATTCAGAGAAACAATGTAAAACAGAACATATATCACCATTCAAATAATTTTACACTTGTGTCTAGCATATCACAACATATCATAGAGGAAAGCATTACTTAAAACCCTTCAATTCACGAAACCCATTCAAACAACAAAAACATCAGATATGAAATTATGTACCGAAATACGTCTGAAACCCTAAATCAAAATAATTGCGACAAACTCAAACCCTAAAATGCAGAATATACTGATTTCAAAACCGAAATCTTAAAATAGAAAGAAATTCACCTTTGATAAAGCTATTGAGAATGAACAAAGCACGGTGCTCAGTGAAAATTTGAGAAAGAATCGCGACTTGAACGGACAAATTCGCCGGTGCTCTGGAGAAAAAACTGAAATACGAACGACGGTTTAATGGAGAAGGTCACCGGTAAACTCGTATGGCAATGATGAATGAAGAAAAGCGGACGGCGAGACAGCGAGCTGAAAATCGGCAGTAGGGTTTCGGGGAAAGACGAAAACAATCGGAGGTGTGCTAAGGAGAAAAAGGCCGAAAGTTTTGCAAACTTTTTGCCTTGAGATATTGATATACTTGATAAAATCACAATAATGCCATTGGGTCGGGTATGGGTCGGTTTGACCTAACGGGAGGACCCGTTAGTCTGGACTTACCCAAGTCTTTGCCATAAATTTAATCTAATAGATCATATGAGTTTTTAATTACCACACAGGGAATTGATTCACACATAATCCAAATAAGTTAGATATTATTAACTTAAAAATTAGGTGGGAATCTTGCAAAATGAGATGAGAAATAATCATCGACTTATTTGTAGCATGGAGTTTCTCACACACAATGACGTATTAGGTTTACTTTACCGCTAGAACCTTTCTTTCACGAGTGAACTCGGGCACGAGCTCGACCTGTATGGATTTCCCCGGCCCGGCTCTACCTCAGTGGATTTCGAACAACTATCAAAATCAAATGAGTAAGCAGTAGACTTAAAGTCTATGAGTGGATCATATTATTAACTAAGGGACTTAGGAAAAAGAGGGAAAGTTTCAGATATCAACAATAGTGAATCCAAGGGAAATTGCTTTTTTGGTCCATTATGTTGTCCACTTTCCAATTTTGGATCAAGATATTGTCCAGTATCAAAACACATACACGAAGTTGGCAAAATAATCAAAAAAAGTCCAAAATTATCATAATCGGACCGAATTGCTGACGTGGTAGGATTATTTATTTTCTTATCATTTTTTATTTATTTTTAAATATTTAGTAGAGTAAAAAAGTCATTTTTACCCTTAAAGCCAAATAATTCTCTTGCTGCTCGAGTTATTATTATTATTATTATTATTATTTTCGCAGTCTAGATTTCCCTGCGAAAAGTCATTTTTATATACTAAAAAAAATTAATTGTTTGCACGTAAACTAATTGTTTAACAAAAAAAAAAACTAATTGTTTTTTGCTTGTAGGTTAATTATTTTTTCGCAGTCTGAATTTCCCTGGATTTATAGGTCTCCACGCTCTTCTTCTTCTTCTTCTTCTTCTTCTTCTTCTTCTTCTTCTTCTCTCCGGTGGCAGCGCCGCCGTCCTTTGGGAGCTTCTTGTCGGCTTTTGGATTCTTTTCAGACGGAGCCTTTTCAGACATTGTTGTCTTCACTCCTCCACTGGCTTTTTCTCGGCGGGCTTCTTGTCTGCCTTTGGTGCCATGGTAGAAATTGGAATTTACGTTAAAATGAAAAGTTGAATTTGGGGATTTTGTTTTTCCACTTTAGAAATTGCAGATAGAATTAAAGGATTGCTCGAGTTATTATTATTATTATTATTATTATTATTATTATTATTATTATTATTATTTCCTCCAGCGCCTAAATTCAGCCTTCTTTCGATTGGAATCGCCGCCGTGACGTTCCAAACTTCCTTCAGCGCTCTCGCTTTCAGCGTCGCCACACCGCGCAGAGCTTCAAAAAGGTAAGTTAAAAAAAATAAATTAGAAATTAGATGAATTTTATTTCTGTGGATTGTGTGCAATTGGATAGATCGAAATATCGAATTTCTCGACAGATCTGAAATCTAGGGCACGCACCTGCGGCGGCGGCGGCGGTGTGGGTGGATATGTCTTCGTGAGATCGGACGTTGACAGCGGAGCTGATTGCGGACATGAGGTGGTCGCGATCGACGCCCATCGTCTCCGCCGCCTCGACGCATTGCGCCGCGACCAGGGTGGCGGCTGAGGCCACCGCCATGTCGGTCTTCGCCATTTGTTCGTCCTTGCCCTGAGGATGTCGCCGCTGTCGCGGCCGCTATTGCGGCGATGGCGGAGGCAACTCCGACGACTGCAACCGCCGCGTGTAGCTGCGCGTTTTGAGTTCTGGTTTCTTCCTTCTTTTTCTCCCTTCGCTCTTTTAGCCATCTTCCCACAGTCTTGCCGCCCGGCGTGCTGGCGCCGCCGGCTCCACCGCCATTGTAGCCAGCGCGTGGGGTGCCGGTGAATAGAGGTTGCAGGGTGTTGTTTGCACGTAAATACTGAAATATGGAATTAAAATGATGATGAAATTATAGTAATTTTAATATTATTAAGGGCAAAATTGACTTTTTTCCTCTATTAAATACTTAAAAATAAATAAAAAAATGATAAGAAAATAAATAATCCTACCACGTCTGCAATTCGACTCGAACATGATAATTTTGGACCTTTTTTAATTATTTTGCTAACTTCGTGTATGTGTATTGATACTGAACAATATCTTGATCCAAAATTAGAAAATGAACAATATAATAGACCAAAAAAACAATTTTTCCTGTGAATCCAACCATTTCCTTATTATGAAGCTCAAATACACAACAAGTGTCACATTAAATAATAATTTGTCTCTAAAGCATATTATCAAACTCAAAATAATATCTCAATATATTTTTGTTGACACAACTTCTTAATTTAACAATAACTATATATTTATTAATTAATAAGTTCGACCTCTTAAATTTTGTATATCCCAAAGAGTATAGTAATAATAATTATCAATCGATATTGAGAATAAATATAATAAAATACTAAATTAAATATTTGTTAAATAATAAAATTCTACATTAATTGAGAATAAAATCACATTGAACATAAAAAAAACTAACTAATTTGTAAACATAAACATGAAAAAAAATATAGATGATTATTTAGGTCTCAAAATTAGTAAACTCCTCATGTATTTTTGTTTTTAATTATTCGAAATGTATTATTTTTTTAATGTTTTCGTTATGTATTTTAATTTATTTCTAATTTAGTTTTTTTCTCAAATAATGCAATTGCCTTACATAAAAAACATCTTATAAAAAATTACATGCATAAAGGTAAGACATTAAATAATTAAATAAAACATTATTAATACTAATTAACACTACTCAGAAACTTATAAATAATAGAAAAACATTACTAACGTTAAAATATAGAGAACCAGATTAATAAAATCATATATAATGTGACTCCATAATTTTTATTCTAAAAACATATTATCAAAAAACTTTAATACATAAAAGTAATATATACCAGTAATAAAGCATGATTGAAAACAAAAAAGATTAGTTTGCAAATTTAAATGTAAAGCAGGCTAAGGTTTCAAAATTTACTTTAGTGTTAATTTTTAATATTATAAAATATGAAGACTAGATTTGTAAATTAAAAAAAAAAAAGACATGTTTACTTTGATGAACAATAAGACTATAAAAATGGGGAAAAGAGATAAGATTGTTGCTGCAAACGAAAAAATAGGTTTGAATTTAGTTTTCGCTTGAAGTAAAATTTAAATGCAAAAAATGAGAGGCCCAAAGAAAAAAAATCATGAAAGCTTACTCACACAATGACGTATTAAGCCAAAAACACATTATTATTTTAGGAGAATTCATTTTATTATTAGGCTATATCTATTAGTTACCATCTTCCACCTATATAGAAAAATAACCCAAAGTATAGTGGCAATTCGAATTATTGGGTATTGTTATTACTATATTATCGTATTTCAATCTTGTATCATGATAAGCATGAATATTAATATTAACCTAATAATTCGAATTGCCACGTTATTTTTCTACATGGTTGAAATATGGGAGCTAATAGGTATAGCCTTATAAGAAAATGAATTCTCCTAAATAATGTGTTTTTGGCCTAATACGTACGTAATTGCGTCCGTAAGCTTTCAAGTCTACGAATAAAGGCAATGATTGTTTTCTTTTAGTAGGCATCATTATTATTCGCATCTCATTTTGTACGAATTTTCCTCACTAAATCTTTTTTTTTTTTCCTTTGGGCCTAAATGCCCTCTTCGTCCGATCCCTATTCTCATTTTTGCATTTAAATATTACTCCAAAGCGAAACCTAAATTCAAATCACGCGGAGACATCGAACCATATCATGCGGAGAGCTCGTTCGATTGCTTCTATTGGACCAGTCAATAAAATATATGTTTGATGGAGCTTACGTCATAAGATCCACATCTCATTACCAGAGCATAATGGCTATAAATAGTAGAGGAAATTCACACTAAACACAACGCAAAACAATCCTTATAATTCTATAAACCAAAAAAAAAAAAAACAGAGAAAGAGAGAGCGATTTTTGTTTAGCTGTTAGAGATGGCTTCCATATTATATTTTATCACAATCATTTGTCTGCTTTGTATGATTCCATGGCAACCATTTGGAAATAAAATCTACATTGTCCAAGTTGAGAGACCTCCTAATGCAGCAACTCTGCAATATCCCCAAGAGTTGCATAGCTATTACAATTCATTTCTCTCTGTTTCAACCACCACAATGAGCTCGAGTGATAATACATCTGTACAACAACCACTTATCATTAACTCCTTTCGCCACGTCTTCCCAGGATTCACCGCTAACTTATCGGTGAAGGAGTTGGAAGACTTGAAAATGAAGGAGGGATTCATAGCCGCATGGCCCCAGAGAAAATTATCCTTGCACACCACTCATTCTCCAGCCTTCTTGGGGTTGTATCAAAACCTTGGCCTGTGGAGCACGTCCAACTATGGCAAAGGCGTGGTCATTGGCGTCGTCGACACCGGAATAACGCTCGGTCACCCTTCATTCAATGACAGCGGCATGCCCCCTCCGCCCCCTAGTTGGAAAGGGAAGCAGTGTACCGGCTGCAACAATAAAGTCATCGGAGCAAGGTCTTTCGTGAATGAGACCGCACTTGACGTCAATGGCCACGGCACTCACACGGCGAGCACTGCCGCTGGGAACTTTGTGAACTGTGCGAATGTTTTCGGGAATGCCAACGGGACGGCCGCTGGTATCGCCCCCCGTGCTCACCTGGCCATCTACAAAGTATGCACCGAATCGGATGGTTGTCCGAGTAGCGCTATAATTGCTGCAATAGACGCTGCTATCGAGGACGGCGTAGATGTGCTTTCCATCTCTCTTGGCGCAGAAGAAATATTGGGTAATTTTTACAATGATTCACTGGCAATAGCTGCTTTCAGTGCAATGGAGAAGGGGATCTTCGTCAGCTTCTCGGCGGGAAACGATGGTCCATATTACTGGTCCATCGTAAACGGGCCGCCTTGGGCCCTCACTGTTGGTGCGAGTACAATAGACAGAGAAATAAGGGCAACGGTTGTTCTCGGAAACAGCACCCAACTGTTCTTTGGCCAGTCAGCTTTTCAACCTAAGGACTTTCCGCGAAAATATTTGCAGCTGGTATATGAAAAAAATTGCAGCAGTGCTCATTTATCGAACGAGACTCACACCATCAGAGGGAAAATGGTAGTGTGTGAATTAATAGGAAACTTTGTTGGAGAAGGAGAAGCAGTCAAAAATGCTGGTGGTGCCGCCATGATTCTGGTAAACGACAAGGAGTGGGCAAACACTACTTTCGCAAATGTTCACGTCCTCCCGGCTGCACACGTTGGTTTTGCTGACGGGTTGAAGATCAAAGAATACATAAATTCAACCCGATGGCCCCAGGCCAAAATCCTTTTTGAAGGCACTCTGATCGGAAATAAACGCGCACCAGTGGTGGCAGCATTTTCTTCTAGAGGACCCAACCCTTCAAGCCCTGGGATACTGAAGCCCGATATTATAGGCCCGGGAGTCAATATCCTTGCAGCATGGCCCACCTCCGTCGATAACAATACTAACACAAAGTCCACATTCAATATAGAATCTGGTACCTCTATGTCATGCCCACACCTTAGTGGAGTGGCAGCGCTGCTCAAGAGCGCACATCCTGATTGGTCGCCTGCTGCCATTAAATCAGCAATCATGACCACTGCTGATGTTTTGAATCACGCAAACAACCCGATTGAGGACAGAACTTTTCTTCCAGCCAACATTTTTGCCACTGGGGCAGGCCATGTTAATCCAGCAGCAGCTAGTAATCCAGGACTCATCTACGACCTCAAACCCCAAGACTATTATCCTTACTTGTGTGGTTTGAACTACACAAGTAAACAAGTCAGCTCAATTGTAAATAAAAAGGTGAATTGCTCAAATGCAACAAGCATACCAGAAGCCCAGCTAAACTATCCCTCGTTTGCCCTCACTTTCAAAGTTAAAACGACTAGTTCGCAGACGTATACCAGGAAAGTAACAAATGTCGGGGACCCTAACTCATCTTACAATCTGCATATCGTCCCACCAATTGGTATTGATGTTCATGTTGCGCCCAAGACACTGAACTTCTCAAAGCGAAACCAGACAATGCAGTATAGTGTGACGTTCAGCCGACTAGCATCTGCCCCGAATGCCACCAGGGCTGTTAAAGGTTTCTTGAAATGGTGTTCTTGTAAGTCTAATTGTGTTAGCAGCCCTATTGCAGTTATCTTGATGTGATCACAGCATCACTGAGTTAACTAAGTCTCTCCGGATCAAACATGACAGACAGTACTTCATATATAGGAATTTCCATCCCGACTCATTACTTATTATGATCTCTTATTTCCAAATTTTCACTTGTTTTATGAAGAAAATAAAAGGATAGTATTATTATAAGCCCTCACTAAAACCGCCAAATTAGTGGCGACGTCACATAAAAAAAAAATTCAATTCTACAAATAAAATCAATACAATGCAATCATATTTCATATGAATTTTTTTATTTTTAGTCCAATATATATTAGCTATATTTTAGAAAAGATACGTGATATTGATTATTATTAAATAATATTTGTTAAGTTGGTCAATTTATCAAAAAAAGTTCCATCGAATTTTTTTTGTCGTGGCATGATTTTATACTTTCATATCATTTTTCTTTAATTTTAAATATTAAATTGAAAACAAAAAATAAGGAAGATTTTCATTTGATCTATTATATTAGATGCATTTCAGAAAAGATATGTGACCGTCGCCAAATCATATCTGCTATGTTACGAATTCATCAATAAAGGTTCGGAAAAATTTGATCGGATTTTTTTTTTTTTGACATGGTATTATTTTATATTATTTTATCAATTTTTTAATTTAATATTAAATTGATTATAAAAACCTGTTTTGCCTTCAATTTCTTTTCTTTTAATCAAATTAATAAAATCTTAATTAATATGAAATAAAGAAATCAGCGATAAATGCATAAACATAAAATCATTCTTAAAAAAATTAATATATTAATATATTTATTTATAGGATTTTCTTAATATTAAGTTTTAATTACTAAAATATTAATAAACTCATAGATAATAATGAAATGCGGTAGGTGTGGAGGTCCCAAAATCATAATCCCCTAAAACGCATTTTCATTTGCAATCTGTGCCAACTCAAATCCCAAATTGATTCCAAATTCCAATATCTCTAAATTTTCAAACACATGACCAACCACTCTAAGAATCGGCCCACACTTCATCATTCTCAACCTTCTCAGGCGTGTTGAGGATTTTATTCTTGAGAATAATTCCTTATTTAGTTGTTTATCTTTCTTGGGTTCAAAATAAATTAGAGAACTAGATTTAGGACTTTATTTGTTTTCTTAGTTTATGATTAAGACTTTAATTAGTTTCCTACATTTTGTTTAGGATTTATGTTCCTTGTTTATCAAGACTAGGACTTTAGGACTTGTCTATTTAAGACAACACAAGGACACAAGACAAATTAATTTTTGCCACAACCAAGAGACACACGAAAAAGTAAGGAACGAGCGACGCAAATCATCAAGGAAGAACACATGCAAGAGAGCTACTTGGAGCCATTGTTCGAGATCAAGAAATTATTCAAAGTTGCGTAACCAACGGAGAAGATCTTATTATCACGGTGACAAGTATTTAGTATCAAATTTTTGATATTTTAGTTTTCATATATTACTTCATATTTTTGTATTGATCGTGAAAAAGAATGTAATATAATTTTCGGGTTTGTACACCCAAGTTCACAAGTACTTTTACTTGTGAACTGAATTTAATTTGCTGTGTTCTTAAGTTTTATTTCCGCTGCATATTTTTATTTTAACTCTGATTGATGTTGGTAGTCGGTGTTGGTTTACATTGATAACAACATCATAAACTGGCACTTATTTTCAAAATCGTAGACCTTCAAATTTTACAGTTGGCATCTAGAGCGGGTTACTTAACATTTTAAGTACTGATCCTTATTTGTCTAGGTACTATGGATACTGCGAGGAAGAAGAGCTTGATTGCTACAGAGTACATTGAAGATGACGATGAGATTGAGTATGAACAATTATATGCTAGTTGGGGAAACAAGTACTCAAAGTCAAGGATCTTACAATCGAGGTGGACAAGCTGACAAAGGAAATGATGATCAACTGAATATAATTGTCTGATTGAAGTCGTCCCTCACCAAAAAGGATATTGAGATAGAACGAGATCGAGTTGAAGAAGGTCCAAGAAACCCTCATAAATCTCAACAAAGGCAAGGCCAAGGTGGATGAGATTCTGAAATCGAGTATCCTGGATACAAGCATGTCCAAAAGCCAAATTCAAGTCAAAATGTGAAGTCGACCAAACGCCACAAGAGAAGAAGAAGAAGACAATACGTGTGCCATCACTGTGGTGAACTAGGTCACATACGACCATACTGCTGAAAGCTTGTTGGCAAGCAAACTCATTTTAAAAGGTCGAAGCTGATTGCTGAATCCCATGTTGGTTCCCGTGTTACCAACATCAATACCAACACCAGGTTCAAACAAGTGTGTGTCAAGAAAAATAACATCAAGTGCAATATGATCCATACCTCCCTTAAATTCCACGTCCCTCGAGCCTGATATTTTGATAGTGGATGCTCGAAGCATATGACCGGATCAAAAGAATTACTTTCCAACATTGTCAGGTTTCGAGGTGGAAAAGTAAAATATGGTAGAGGCGCAAATGGCCAAATCACTAGCCAAGGAACTCTCCATGTTCCCGGTGTTGTAACTCTGGAAAATGTATTGTTGGTGGAAGGACTTACTGCAAATTTGATCAGCATAAGTCAACCGTGTGACGGAGGTTTTAGCGTCAAATTCAACCGTGAAAAGTGTGAAGTATATGAAGAGAATGGACCGTGTATTCTCACTGGTCAAAGGACTTCTGATAATTACTACCAAATCCAAAGTGATGCCTTTTGCAAACTGTCTCAATTAAGTGATGCTGAGGTATGACATCAAAAGCTTTGGGCGTGTCAACTACAAGATGATGGAAAGTTTGGTCAAAAAGGATGTTGTGATCGGACTACCTAAACTCAACACTAAAAACATTCCAGTTTGCGAGGCATGCCAGAAAGATAAGAAAGTCAGGGTACCACATCCAATAGTGCAAAGTATCACAGCCTCATATTGTTTCGAACTCCTTCATATGGACCTTTTGGGACCACTTGAAGTTGAGAGCCTTGGTGGTAAAAGGTATGTTCTTGTGATAGTAAATGATTTTTCTCGTTTTACTTGGGTATAATATTTAAAAGAAAATTTTGAGTCTTTCGAAACATTTAAAAAACTTGCAAAAAGGTTGTGTGTGCAATTTGGTGTGAATATTGGTAGGATTAGGTCTGATCATGGAAAAGAATTTGAGAATGCATCCTTTCCAAAATATTTTTCCAAAGTTGGTATAACTCATGAGTTTTCTTCACCCATCACCCCCAACAAAATAGGATAGTCGAACGCAAAAATAGATCTCTCATAGAAATGACTAGGACTATGCTTATTTCAAATGGGGTTGCTAAATGTTTTTGGGCAGAAGCAATGAACACTGCATACCATATAATATTTTCGACCAGGGTCTTGTGTTACTCCTTATGAATTATTGATGGGTAAAAAGCCAAATTTGAGTTATTTTCATATTTTTGGGTGCATTTGTTATGTGCTAAATAGAAGAAATCATCTTGCAAAACTTGACTCAAAGAGTGATAAATGTGTTTTCATGGGATACTCTCGAAATAATCATGCATATAGATTGTTTAATCTTAGAACTCGTAGCATGTTTGAGTCAGTCAATGTCAAGTTCAATGATTTGTCAAGTGGAGTTAAATCTATAGAGGATAATGATCTGGTTTATGATCAAAATCCTCAAAATAATGTCACACTTCCTGTAGATGAAAGTGCAGGTATTGAAAACAAAGATGCAGGTGCCGAAACCAGGGAATTGAGTGATGATGGTACCAATGTTGGTTCTGGGAACACAACATCAGAACCAACATCAACTCAAGCCGCCGCAGAATCAGATTCTGATCTAAGTGTGGAAAATCCAGCTAAACCCATTGACTTACATCAGAGAAATATTGCCTCAAGAATTCAGAAGAATCATCCTATGGGCCAAACCATTGGAGATCTCGATGAAAGAATTATAAGAAAGCGACAAATAAATTTCAAAGAGATGGTAAGATTTGTTTTCTTATTTTCTAATTGTTCTAAAACTCGAGAATCTTTGTCTCTTTCCAAAACAGAGCCCAAGTGAGTAGAGGATGCTCTTAAAGCCGAGTATATTGCAGCTGGAAGTGCTTGTACACAGTTATTGTGGATGAACCAAATGATAGTGGACTACGGTCTATATAGAAGAACATTGACTGTGCTCTGTGATAATTCCAGTGCCATTGATATCTCGAAATATCCAGTCCAACATTCTCGAATCAAACACATTGACATAAGGTACCACTTTATTCGAGACTTGGTTGAGAGGAAGATAGTTATCCTTGAGCATATAGGGACAGGCAATCAGTTTGCTGACATCTTCACAAAGGCATTAGATTTCGAGACCTTCTCTCGTTTGAGAAGAGATCTTGGTATGTGCATTGTCTGAGCCAATGTTGGTTTGTGATGTTGTGACACACCATATCAACATTAGTCACAACATCTGTATAATTTTGCATGCATTTTTATTTTTCTTTTCATACATAATTCAAATGCATTGAGTCTGGTTGAAAGTGCAATAAGGTCTAGTGTTGCAATAAAAGTGATGACAAAAAGACTAACCTCTTCAATTAGGTGATTGTGGAGCTTGCCCGCAGACACTGATTTTCTCCCAGGTCCAAAAACAAGAGGTGTTAGCAGCAATTGCTGGAGATAAGCTATTTCTCTTCAAATCTCTAAAAAGATGAAGAAAATCTGGATACAAATTGATCCAATCTTTAAATTTCCCTTCTTGAGCGATTTTGACATAGTCATTAACTTGGGTTAAGGGGTAAATTTCCATTGACTTCGCCTGAGGCAATGTTAGTTATAATGTTGTCGGTAATAAAAAGCAACACTGATCAAGTCACTAAAAACCGTAATGTGATTTTTTAAACCTTTTTAGGTCATCAATTTTAGGTATCCAATAGGACATTCATACTTTGGGAAGATGTCTTCTTGATGTGCGTTCTGTTGTTTGTGTTCGTGTCTATCTTAAATTCTCTTAATCTTATTTTGAGTATTGCTAACCGCGTGTTTCAGTGGAGTTGTAATCAGATGGTTGGACAGGTAATAAAGATATTGATTTGGTGAGTGAAAAATTTCTTTGCAAAGGTTTTGTTCAACTATGGTGATGGTTTATAAAAATCTAACTCTATCTCGGTTTTAATTTGTAGTTGGGATTTGTGATTTTTATTCTCCAATTAAGAGATAGTGGGCTATTTAAGCATAGAAATCGTGTGTCTTATTTTGAGAAAGAAAACTTTGGGTTTTAAGATTGGTAGTAGGGGGTTATTTATTCAGTTTATTCTTTATTTACCCGTTTCCTTCCCTACGACACTCGATTTTTTGTTTGTAGTTATTTTCAATCTCTTGCAGAATATCGAATTCACCATCACCCAACAAAGCTCCGGAAACATACTGTGCGTCTAACTAATAAGAAAATTCCACCCAAAGAGAGAAAAGAAGAAGTCCAAAGCTGCCGTGTCAGCCCATGTTGGTTCTGGTGTTGTGACACTAAAACCAACATCCCCTGCAGTCAATTCTGCCTCCTCTCCAAACTCTGATTCTGACAATGTTCCATCTACCAGTGCACCGATGTCAACTACTGCCTCTGAACACTCTGCTAGCTCTGATGAGGCTCCGTCTCAAGCCGTCGAGATTGAAGACATGGAGCCAATCTCCACGAGGTTCTTGGCGAGTGAAGCTGAGGAGCTGTTCTTGGGATTTCAAAATCGGGGCATGATTGCTGAGCGCCAAATCCCCGTTGATATTTTCGTGAAGCAGAATCTGATTGCCTTCTTTAAGCACCCAGGCGCCTCTTCGAGCTGGTGCCATGTCTGGTGTTGGTTCTGATATTCCCAACATCAGTACCAACATGGTTCATTTTTCTGCTCCATTTATCCGATCCCATATTACTTTGTTTGGTTACCAGGTTGCACAGCACCATGCGCTTTGGAACTCGTTTATTGAGGTCATTTTGCTTTCAGAACAAAAAGGGGGAGAAAATGTAGAAGACGCTGCTGTGAATGTGGTTCGTTTTTTTTTAAGCAATGGTTGCTTTATTTAGGGGGATTTTCTAATTTAGGGGGAATTTCTAATTCAGGGGGAGTTTTTAGTGTTTTGATCATTTTCATGTGTCTTGGTATTTTGTCCAAAAAGGTAAAAGGAGGAGATTGTTGAGGATTTTATTCTTGGGAATAATTTCTTATTTAGTTGTTTGCCTTTCTTGGGCTCAAAATAAATTAGGGAATTAGATTTAAGATTTTATTTGTTTTCTAGTTTATGATTAGGACTTTAATTAGTTTCCTAAATTTTGTTTAGGATTTATTTTCCTTGTTTATCAAGACCAGGACTTTAGGACTTGTCTATTTAAGACGACAAAAGGACACAAGACAAATTAATCTTTGCCACAACCAAGAGACGCACGAAAAATCAAGGAACGAGCGACGCAAAGCATCAAGGAAGAACACATGCAAGAAAGCTACTTGGAGCCATTGTTCGAGATCAAGAAGTTATTCAAAGTTGCGTAACCAACGGAGAAGATCTTATTATCACGGCGACAAGTATTTAGTATCAAGTTTTTGATATTTTAGTTTTCATATATTACTTCATATTTTTGTATTGATCGTGAAAAAGAAAGTAATATAGTTTTTCGGGTTTGTACACCCAAGTTCACAAGTACTTTTACTTGTGAACTGAATTTAATTTGCTGTGTTCTTAAGTTTTATTTCCGCTGCATATTTTTATTTTAACTCTGGTTGATGTTGGTAGTCAGTGTTGGTTAACATTGATAACAACATCATAAACTGACACTTATTTTCAAAATCATAGATCTTCAAATTTTACAAGGTGGTGGGTTATTCACTACTGCAGAAACAGCACTTTAACGGCGATTTTTTAAGCTTTTAACGGCGATTTTTGAACCGCCGTGTATACTCGACCGCCGTTAACGGCGTTTTTATAGGATTTAACGGCTTTTTTTTGAACCGCCGTAGAATGCAGCGTTTTTACGGCTATTTTGGAACCGCCGTAGAATGCAGCGTTTTTACGGCAGGTTTTTTTTAAAAATACCTTCTAGAAAAGCCTGTTTTTCCAGAACAGACTATTTACGACGGTTCTGGAAAATACCTTCTAGAAAGTAGTAAAAAAAAATTAAAAAAAAAAAATGAAAATACAAATTAAATACAAATACAATTATAAAAAACTAATACTCTTAGTAAAAATAAACCATATTTTCTATTAAAACGATGAGTAAGTACAAAGTTTAGTTCAAGCCACGACGAACAGATATAAATCGAGAAACTTATTAAGATGAGTAAGTTTTTATGTGGGGGAAAAGAAGTAGAAAATAATAAAAAGCTCAACAACTCTAATTACACTCCACCAATGAACAATGTATAAAAATTACAAAGAGCTGTCTTAACATCCACTGTGGTAAGTAAATTAAATCACTCATTATCAGAAGCAATTACAAATGAGTTCTCCAACACCTGCACTCTTCCTCAAATTCCATGAGCCAGCGGAAAATTAGTTTAAATCAATTCTGTTCACAAATCCGTATGGTTATAATTCAGAAATTAATGGCAAAAGAAAATAATGGGTCACTCAAGTTACAATCAAGAAATATACTCAGAAATTAATTGTAAAACACATATTCCATGCACCCAAACTGAAAATAAAGACAATTAGCTAGGTAAAAAAAAAACAAACTCATACCTAACGATATTGTCGTCTCTGTTAATCGACTAGAGGGAGAGAGCGATCAATAATAAAGAAAATCGTAACAAATGTGATATGAAATAGATGTCATAAGATACTGAAATACCTCAAGAGATGTTAGCTTTCTGAGGCTTATATCTAATATAGCCTGCTTGCTTGTCAGTCAAGCTGAACTCTGCAACAACAATAAAAACGAGCACATTAAAAAAGGGTTGTATTCGGTTTTGAAACTCCAAAACCGAATACAGATTGAATTTAAAATGATTCACCCTCCCATATCCCCCGTTCCCCACCCACCAAGAAAAAATAATAAACAAATACAGCACATATATATAGATCGAAAGGGCTGTACTTACCGGGGGACTCTGTAATGAGAATAAATCTGAAGAGATTAAGCGCCCATAAAACCTGCAGCAAAAAGAATAGTAAGGCATTAGCAAGGAAAATGTTTGCACAAAAAAGCACAACCAACTAGATTCATAATATTTTAATGAATGAGCCAAGTAGGAACCTTGGTGAAAATATTATTTACACGTTCTGCTAAACAGTAACAAACTCCATATTGTGAAAAGGTCTTACTCAATTGCTTCAACTCTTAGGTAGCCGAGCCATGAGATTCATTTGAATATTAGGAGTGCAACTATCAGTGAAAAATTAAAACACGATTTTAGACACTCATGTGGAAACATGCAGTAGGAGCTATCAACAAAGCAAAGGAAGCCAAATAAAATTGCGGAAACGTCAAAACTTGTAAGGTTGTTAATAAAGTAAGACACATTATGCAGACAACAAGATATGTAAAAACAAAACAAGGAGGATATAACACAAAATCATGCATTTCACGTAAGAAAACTAAATAGAAAAATGTCACAGTTTGATGTATATGTTTTTAAGTGTTATTCAAGAGTGAAAAATGAACGAACAATCTTTTGTTATACCAGTTTTCGCACATAGAAGGGGAGTTGTGTAAGACAATGGCATACCAAAGGAGGGAGGAGGTAGATAGACAACTAAATACACGCATGCAGTGTGTGTGTGTGAGAGAGAGAGAGAAGAGATAGAGAGAGAGAGAGAGTTTACTGCATCACTGTACTCGGGAAGACGTGGAGATCCGCCCTTTGGCGTCTTAAGAACCTCCTCCAGCAATTTAAGCATAGATGGATTCCAAAACGATGAAGATTGACTAACTTCACTAGATAAACCCCCTTTGATTTTCCCCGTGCGCATTTCCTGTTTAACACAATCTAGAAGTATTCCGATCTGGGACACCCGAGTACCATAAATTATCAACGTTAGACACTTCACACTCCAAGAGGCMAAAAACTGACTGCTTCAAAGTGTTTAGGGCTTACCATAGATGAAGAGTTGCCATTCTTTATCAAAGCCCGTAAGACATCAAATCTCACAGAAGCTGGAATGTCTGCAAGCACCTGATTGGAAACAATGGACTTTACACATGCATTTATCCCCAATGATAATGATGATAATAATAGCGATGATGATGATGATAATAGTAATAATAATAATGATAATGATAATATGTTTAAAGATAGGTTAACTATGCAGAAAATAATAGTTCATGGGAAAACATTTACACAAAGCATACTCCTATCCTCAAAATAATTGCACTACGCAATGATAACCTTTTTTTTTTAAATATTCTCAGTTTCAGTCCCTTTTACAACATCTTTACGATCCCTTTTTGACATATCTCAACTCTTAAGCTGATAATTTATGACAAAAGACATTTTATTCACAATCATGATTTGTCTAATTGGTAGCCACACAAATTAATATTCTTCCAATAACAAGTTCAAGATGCTCAAGGAATAGTTCTCTCACACTTTATTCTGCTCTTAATTTTTAACCACAGAATCCTGCTAAAGCATGCTATAATCCACATAGAATATTAGAGGCGAGCAATTCATTCAATGATGGCAATCATCAAAAGCATTATCGAAAATAATAACAGCTGAATAAACCAGTGCAATAATTTCCATGCTGACAAGGGTACACTCGCAAATTAAAAGCGGCGAGCACCAAGAAATTTACCTTTTTTAATGCGCTAAATGCATTCTTCCTTAGTACAGAATCTGAGGCAAACATGATGACCATCTGAATAGCCTAAGAGTGACAAGTAATTCAACTAATGTTTTCTTTTTGACTAACGAGCGAGCACTTAGTAACATATAGTCCTAAGCACATTCATGACACATACGCATACATAAAAATGGAATTCTTATAATAAAAAGATGATTTTTGTAATACCTTCCCCTGTATCCTCCAAGTTAGGAATTTCATTGGATTGAATTGAACTATCATCAATCTGCAAGATTTACCATTCTATTCTTGTAATCCTCTCAAGAGTTTCGGGTGTGCTCACGAAGCGTACATAAAAATCGAGAGCTCTTGGGATCCGGGGACGTGATGTTGGCAGCCATTGCAGTTGAGATCAATGTCGATGGGTTTATGCAGGAGACGAGTGTCGATCTTGCGGTGACCTTTGCCGAGGCCGCTACTAGGGTTTCTGAAATCATTATTCCGTGGGGCCCAATGATTGTCGGGCTGCGGACTCGGTCGCTGGAAACCACCGTGAATCGTGGATGTCGCGAGGGCTCTGCTAGCGAAGAAAGGGGGGTTTAAGGTTAGGGTTTTGGGAAGTGAGATGAAGGGGAGAGGGGTTTACCTTGCCACGATAAGAGGCTATGGTAAAGGAGAATCGAGCTCTGAGGATCGAAGAGGTGAATTAGGGTTAGTTGGAGTGAGGTGAATTTGTTGGAGTGAGGTGAATTAGGTTAGACGTAGAGTTCCTTTCTATCTGAATTAAAAAAAAATTATTTTTTTATTTATGACGTGGCGAATGTAGATCGTCGGATGATACACGGATCAACGACCCAAATTTTTTTCTTGATAAGGATGAGGATCGGTGACATGGCAGCTTACTATTCTACGGCGGTTCTTATGAAACTGCCTTTAAATGTCATCTTATTTACGGCGGTTCTAATAGAACCGACGTTAAATCTACTGCAATAATTAACTCATGAACTACTTAACGTCGATTTTTGAGGAACCGCCGTGAATACTTGTTAATTCACGGCACTTTCTTAAAAACCACCGTTAATTAGTTCAGTTTTAACGTCAGTTTTCATAAAATCACCGTAAAATGTACGATTCTACAGCGGTTTTATGAAAACCGCCGTTAAATGACCGGTTTAACGGAGGTTTTTGTGGAAAACCGCCGTGAAAAAGTATTTAACGGCGGTTTTRCCAGAACCGCCGTMYATSAYSCGCCTTRGTATCRWSTTTCTGCAGTAGTGATTGGCTTTCAGGTTACTGATCGCATTCCGATTTGGGATTAATGCGACTAGATTTTTATGATTGGTGGTTGGGTCAGGCTTAGAGCTTATGGTTTCTACCATGGCAATGGTGGTTGGAGACTGAAACGGTACGGCTGGTGGAGTTCTAGGTGGTGATGGGTTCTGATGACGATGGGCTTGGGTTGGGCTAAAAAATTGAGTATGGGTTCAGTCTTAGCGGCTTATTCACTGGGTTCTTGGGCTAGTGGAAGCAGCTACACCAGATTTTCGGTGACAATTCGGTATTCGCATTGGGGGGTCGACTTGAGTTTTGAAATTCGGGCTTGTCTTGCGGGTTCAGGCCAGACATGGTTTGTGGTTCCAGATAATTCGGGAGATCCGAGGTGGTTATGTTATGTTGATGGTTGATGACCCAGGGAAAAGATGAATTTACCCTCACGAGTTCCGCGTGTCACTCACGTGAACTGAGCTCCGGTGGATTTTTAGCTTAATTGGGGTTTTATGAGGCAATCTCATATTCACTTTTTAGCTTAATTGGGGTTTTAGGAGACAATCTCATATTCACTCAAAGCACATGAGGCAAATTAATAGAAAAAATTAGTATGGGAGGCTAGGTGGAATTTTTGGAAAGTAAAGGAAGCAAAAAAAAAAAAATCCCAATAATTATTTATAAAGTAATAGTTTTTAGTGCAAAATTCATAAGTTTTATAGGAAAAGTGAATCGTGCTAGTGCAAAAGTAACACCATTGTATTTTATGCTATGTTTTAAGCTAAACGCTTGATTATCATAAAATATGTAATAATAATATTTATTGGTGAAAGTGATGTGTTTTAATAAAAAAGTGAGAGCTTATAGTGCAACAGTGACATTATTTATGCATACATAAAACAAATTACTTACATTTAAAGAGTTCAAAAAATGAAAATCATCATCTAATGTCATTTTTTCTCATGTTCCAAACTAACAATCTAACACAACTATTAACATTACCATAAAAATAACGGTAATTTGGGGATAAATCCTCAATAGCCTTTATAAATTGTTCTCCGCTCCCTCTTAAAAAAAATTTGGTCTGCACTCCCTCCTTCTATATTATTTTTTAAGTCCACTCCTTATTATTAGATAATACAAAAATACCCCTTCAACCTACCCACCTTCTCACACCTCGGCTCACAGACTCCTCCTCTCAAAAACTCTCTCTGTTCTTTCTCCCCAAACCAGCCGAAAATTTAAAATTCCAGCCCTAATTCTCTCTCCCCAAAAACCACCAGCGAAAATTTGAAATTCCACATCAACAAGAACGCCTTTTGTTAGCGATTCGCTAGCCCTAATTCATTCTAATCTTCTCCAACCTTGTGAGATTTCAGAGAATTGCAGAAGCTCGTTCCTGTTTCAAAGAATGAGGACCTCAAAATCTGGTCCTCCTGTCGACAACCCGTCAACCTCCGATAAGCCGTCGACTTCCGCTGGCAATTTAAGGAAAAGGGGTAAAGCAAAAAAAGATGCAACCTCCGTGCAAAATCCAGAAAGAGAGGTTTGTTTATAATTTCAAATTCTCAATCTCAATGCTTGAATTAGCGTAGGTCGCTTCTGTATTGAAGGAAAATAAGACTTAGAATATTTTTTTCAAATATTTATTTGATATTTTTGTTTTAAAAATTATTCACCAATTTCGATGGTTTTACGAATCAAGTTCCGAAAGTCTTAATTATTTTTATTGATGTTTATTTATATAATAGGGTGGCGACAAATTATCCCGGTGGCTCGCCAACCGCTATAAAAGAAACAATGGATGTAATCACTCCATTACTCACCAACCAACAAAAGGACGCTCTAAAAGGGAGTCCTTTTCACTTTTTCATGAATATGCCGAATTTAAGAATTAGCAAACAAAATAGTAGAAGCATTAGTTATTAGGTATATGCCGGATAAAAATGCTTTTATTATAGGAGATAATATACTCATGAAGTTCGAAGCTTCCGAATTTTGCATTTCAATGGGGCTAAAAACTTGGTGGCCGAGTTGTAGATATGGATTCGGAGAGGAGAACAGACTCCGTGAATAGGTTGTTTTTGAGTGGAAAATCAACAGGGTAAAAAGAGTAAAAAGTCGAGGGAAACTATAAAAAGGCCTGCTATTATAGCAATGATGAAGAGGTTTGCTGGAGATGATAGTCGTACAGATGACCTTGTTCGGATGTACACTCTTTTGGTTTTTTAATTCTATTTTATTTCCGCATTCTTCTTATGGGACACCAAAATTTTTGCTCTCGTACATCGATGATTTGCCAAGGATTTGTGAGTATGCGTGGGGCGATGCTACTCATAGATTCTTAGTTGGAGAGCTCGTTCGGCATGCTAGAGATAAAAAAAAAGCAATACATTGATGGATGCACAATAGACTTGATGGTTAGTGAAGTTTTATTTAGGTTTTA
>BMAC01001427.1:40621-74341 GCA_014905375.1 Phtheirospermum japonicum
TAGCTTTAATTCTCTTTTTGAATTAGGGAGTGCGGACTAAAAAAATTTATATAGGGACTGACGCCAAAGTTCAAAACAGCTGAAGGGATTTATCTCCAAAATCCCCTAAAAATAACAATTTTCTATAACTGCACAATCTAAGCCCACTACTTACGTTGCCATAAAAAGTAATATTTTTCACATCAAAAAAAGTATATTGATTGTCTCCATGTTTCGAGCCCACAGCATCAAAAGAGCATTTCAGTTCAAAGGAAAAGTACATTTAAAATAGTTCACATAAAAAATGACATTTTGTCATCTAATTCCATTTTGTTTTCCATTTTTCTCAAGCTGATCCCTCATTAGTTTTGATTTCTTTTTAGCTCTACTTGATAAGGTTCACATTTTTTTTGTGGATCATCTATTGTTGTCCCATCTGACATACATAGATAATTTTGTTCACCATTTAGTCCTCGATACATGAGGAATTTCACAAATAATAAATGAATATATACGGAGTATATATAATAATCAAACATTTAACTTAAAATATAACAATGTCACTTTTGTACTGAAACGTGTCACTTTTGTACTAAAAATTCTCACTTTTTACATATTATAATCAAAAATTCTTTTTTTCTTTTTTTTTTTTTTTAAAATCATAGTGCTACTTTTTCCCTTATTTCTACTTTTAGCTCAAAAATTGTCACTCTTTAGCTAAGACGAAAATGTTCTCATTTCACAAACTCGTATGTTTTTCCAAACTCCCGCAGTTAAATAATCATCAGATGGAATGATACATGTTTCTAACAAGTAGCTAGCAATTAACTAAATCATGCATAGTACTCGTCATACCTTCACACTCGAATCATTGATGCTCTCTATTTAGTATTTAGTCCTCTCATCACAATAGTTCTATATTTCTGCAAACAACAATCAATGTCAAACAACCACCATAAAAACACCATCTAATCAACATAACACCTTTCAAGGCTAAGGAATAATTCCAAAAGTTTACAATATTCAATTAAAATATACATCACAAGGTCAAAAATACACGAGAACATCTAAATGCTAACAAATAAAATTACACAATGTAAGTATGACATAAGTTTCCTTGAATCGAAGCATATGTGAAGAAAAGCAGAAAAGGAAAAGAAAAGTAAAAAATCACAACTCCATTAAGGCAAACACACACAAGACAGGACATATATACGTGACCTATGATTTCAAAACTTATAAAAAGTGGTAGCCAAACAGAGTATAAAATATATAATCCTTCATTAAATTAAATTAGAGGTGTGAGAGAGAAAATGAGCACTTACATGGTTTGTGGATACTGCAGTCAATACGTGTAATGAGTAAGACTCTGCAACACTATAATAAGAAAAAAATATCAAAGTTATATTTTCGTTCTCACATATTACCAATAACATTTCACAATGATCCTAATATTCTCTACAATTTATGTGTCCATATCACTCTTAAATGAACAATCAAAATGGACTATGATATTGAAGATGCTCTAAGAAAAAAAAAAGTGCGTATGGGTGAATAATTTTTTGAATTGGGTAAAAGAAAAAAAAATGTAATACCTAAAGTAATTGATGAAAGGAAAAATGAAGAGGAAAATAAGTGATCACCGAGACCTATCCTCTTATATTCATATTATGTGGTGCAGTTAGGCTAATCTCTGCCCCCATGATAGTATCTCTAAAATCATTTTAAATTATTGTATCATAATTATATTTTGCAAAAATTATTGTGAGAGCGTTTCACATAACTCTTACCATCGCACGTACAAATTGCTTGGGACGTTCTCACAATAGCCAATGCCATCAACTCGAGATGGAAGGATTGTGCAAAATTTGGTATATCAATTCTTATTGATTAGACTATCTCGTTAGGGTTGCAAACGAATCAAAGTTCTTATGCACAATGCAAGTAAATTATATAGATCAAAGTTCACAATAGGTTGATTATAGACCACGTATGTTTATATATATATATATATATATACACATATCGTGTGCCCAATGATTCCTTTTTGGCCATAAATCGGAGCTTATGGCCTTTGTTGGACCAAAAATCCTGTCCCACGTTGCGCGAAATCCTCTAGCTTGATTTCTTGTTGCCAACCTTCTTCAGCTCCGTGAAGAAATACAGCTCTATCTCTTCACGATCCCCGAAAGTCTCCCAGGGTTCTTTCTTCCGTACAAATCGACCGTGCCTATGAAATCGTCGCAACGATGCAATATTTGTGATATTGTTACCTTGTGCACCAGCTATTTCATCATCTATTCGTCGGATGGATTAAACTTAAATTCTATTGGTATATATATATATACTAGTTTAACACCCGTGTATTACACGGGGTTTATAAAAAATTAAATATAAAAAATATTTATAAAAATTACAAAGTTTTAAATTTAAAATAAAAAATTAAAAAGATGTGTTCTCAACCCGTGCTCTGTTCAATTTATTAATTATTATAATTATTAATTTATATTATATTTTATGGAAGTTCTACGGTGCCGTGAAGGTACCATACCTCACATTTTCTCACCTATTATCAACCATTTGATCAATTTAAAGTTATAAATATTAAAAGATGGATGGATGTAAATGCACGTAGGGTGGGAGGCATGGTACCGTGAAGGCATCGTAGTCATTTCCTATATTTTAATGTTTAGATTAAATTCATTAATAATTATATTTACATACTTATAAAAATTAAAAAGATGTTACATTTCAACCCGTCTCTAATCTATATTAATTAATTATTATTAAATCATTTTATATTTTTATGTTTAGATTGATTTTGTTAATAATTATAGTTACATACTTTGAAAAATTCAAAAGGTGTCATACTCTCAAACCTTCTCGCATTGTGCTATTGTCTAATAAATAATAATTAATTATTATATAATTTTATTTTTTAATATTTATATTGAATTCATTACTAATATTTAGTTAGATACTCCGATGATTGCAAATATATCATAATTTACTTATACAAATATTTAAAATTTCAAAAACAAATTATTTCAAAAATTTTTATAAATACAATTTATTTAATATTTTCATATATAATTTTTTTTTGTAATTAAAATTATTTCATATGCAATTTGTCTTTTAATTAAAATAATTAATTTAGATTCTTTCTACTAATTATATATGACTTATTTATATTATTATATTAGGAATATAAAAGAAAATTATTGAATTAGACAAAATAAAATAAATGAAAACTGTTAAATTAGGCTAAATATGATAAAAAAATATTAAATTAGGCAAGATACAATAAAAAAAATATTAAATTAGGCTCGGATGACACATAAGCAACCGAAGCACCAAAAATATTTATTATCCAAGCGAAGCATACGAAGCAGACACATAAATTAAGATGACTTTTCATTAATATATACTTGTTTAACACACGTGTATTACACGAGACTTATCAAAAAATAAATATAAAAAATATTTTTGATAATTACAAAATTTGAAATCTAAAATAAAAAATRAAAATAATGTATTCTAACCCGTGCCTTGTACATGTCTAATCTATTTATTAATTATTATAAATATTAAATAATTTTATATTTGATGTTTAAATTAAATTCATTAAAAATTTTAGTTACATACTTACAAAATTCAAAAGGCGTCATATTGTAAACCCGTGTCTATTATCTAATTTATTAATTATTATTATTAAATCATTTTATATATTAATATTTAGAATAAACTCATTAATAATTATTAGTTACATACTTTGAGATATTCAAAAGATATCATGCTCTAAACCCGTGTCGCATTTTACTGGTGTCTATGTTTATTAATTATTAGTATATAATTTAATATTTCTATGTTTAGATTGAACACATTACTAATATTTAGTTATATACTTAAATTATTGTAAATAACTCATATTTTACCTATATGGAATATTTTAAACTCCAAAAATAAAATTATTTTAAATTATATTATCAATAAAATTATTTAATTATTTTCATAATAAAGATTTTTTTGTAATTAAAATTATTTCATATGTAGTTTGTCTTTTAATTAAAACAACTAATATAGATCTTATCTACTAATTATATATGACTTATTTATATTTTTATATTAGGAGAATCAAAAAAAATTATTGAATAAGGAAAAGTATAATAAAAGAGTTAAATTAGGTAAGATTCAATAAAAAGAAAAATATTAAATTAGGTCAATATTAGGCTCGGATGACACATAAGCAAATGAAGCACCAGAATTTATTTGTCAAACAAAGCATACGAACCAGACACAAAAATTGGAAGGATTTGCATTAATACATATGAGTGATTATTATATTATTTTTAATAGGCGTAACTTTGTAATTGTATATTTATAGTTGAATTATTTGACATTTTGTATAATTAGTCAGAGTATTTGACAAAAATATTTTTTCCTAAATAGTATTTGACAATTACCCCAAAAAACTAAACATTATACAATAATGTTAAGGGTTATTTGAATAAGATACCCTTGAGATTTAATATTACTTCAAAATACCACAATTAACTATATTTCAAAGTTACATATATCATCCCCCTATTCCAGCAAGAATTTCTGAAATTAGGTACGATGAATCCATAGCTAATTTATAGCAAAAACACTTGACAACAAATTAGTATACAAAAATTAGCTACGTACAAAATGGTTATAACATAAACTATGCAGCAAGTTTGAAAAAGGTCATAACTATTCAATCAAGAAAAATCTACCATCTAGAGTCTATTAATACGTGAGTTAGACTCATACTTTAATTAGGCTATTTATTTTTTGTAGTTTTAATAATTATATTATTGATTTTTGATTATGTTTCTTACACGGTGGAGTCTTCAATTTATATTGTTAAGGACTCATATATTAATTAGATTATTTATTTTAAGTAGTATTAATAATTATATTATTGAGATTATTATAATATGAAAAGGTAATCTGAATTGTAGGTTGTTTTATTAGATTATGTTTCTTTGTTTTTAATTTTATATTATTAGAATTTTATTTTAGGTTATTTTATTAAAGGTAAGACTCTTATTATTAGGCTATTTATTTTAGGTATTTTAAATAATTAAAAGGTAAGAAGTATACTATTAGGACAATAAATCCTATTTTTTTATAATTTATAAATATATAATAAAAAAGAAAGTTAGGCTCCGGATGACACATAAGCAACCGCAGCACCATAATTTTTTATTTGCCAAACGAAGAATGCGAAGCAAACACATAAGTTAGGAGGATTTTGCATTAATATATAGGGTATATATATATATATATATATATATATATATATATATATATATATAAAACTTATTATACATCGTACCATAATTTTTCTAACATACTTATATTGATGATGTTACTTGTTATGTAGTTTGCTGTATTATGCATATTCATTTGTAGTTAATGTACGTTTTAATAATATACTTATTTAATTTAATTAGGTTCATCTTATTAATGTATTTTTTTTTTTTTTTTTAATAGACTCTGGTCAATTAAGTTGCATCGATATAGAACTAGACATAAGACACAATATAATGAAATATATTTATAATATAAAACTTATAATAATAATGTAAAATAAAACACAGTAAAATATCACATTTTAAAATGTTCTCGCTGTTCAATGGATCTTTAGTTACTCGATTTTGAATTTAATTAGGAAAAAAAAAAGCTTTTATTAATATACCGCACCTCATATAATTTCACCCTCCTCTCTCTCCCGGTCTCGCCCTCGCTTAAAACCCTAAATCCCATTCTAGGGTTTATCTCTCGATCTCGAAAAGCTCACAAATTTCACGCAGTAAAGGTACGCTCATACATAATCTGAGATTTGTTGTTTGAATGCTGAAACAACTTGAATTTTGTACTTTGTGAATTGACTGAGATATTGGAGCTATCTGTTGGGTTAACAGGGACAATGGGTGAAGTGAAGGACAACGAAGCGTACGAGGAGGAGCTTCTCGACTACGAAGAAGAAGAAGAAAAAGCCCCCGACTCTGTTAATGGCAAGCCCGCCGTCGAGTCTGTTAAAAAGTAATTGTTTGGTGATATATTGAGTTTCGATTTCTGTTCGGTTAAGTTAATAGCTTTACAATATCTGTAAATGATAAATCTTCGAATTGATTTATTTACTTATGTTTTCGGCTATAAGTTGGAGTGTTAGATTGGATGACTGCGAAAATTTGATATAATTAAGAGTCAAGTTTAGTAATATAATTATATTCCTCTCTTTGTTATTTTTCTTTCTCGCAAAAATCGCAGAAATTATGAAAAAAATATATGTTTATGATACTTTGATAACTGGTCACGAGTTCAATTTCTGAACCCAAAATTTAGTTAGGTACTAAGGATTAGTCTGAAATTTAGTAGTTTTTTTGGCTGGTTAGGTTTCTTGGATGTACTTCATGTTTGACAAAAATTCCATGCCAGCAAGTCATTTGGGATATTTCTAGTCTTGCTTTCTGGACTTGTTTATGTTATGCCTGTATTTTTATTTGAGTGTATCATACTCTATTAGTTTTGTATTACACATTATGCATAATTGTGTTTTGCTCCAACTTTTTCAATCTTTAGTATGCGTCATATATCTTGAGTTATTGTTTTATTATTACTGGTGGTCCATTTGTACTATTTTTTTTAAAAATTTTTAATCAGACTATTTATAGTAATTAAAAGTTTCAGATATACTGCGGATTAGAAGGTTATCACTCTATGGCATAGTACAAATGATTTTTTTTAAAATAAAATTTCAAACCCGGCATTACCTCGGATATTGCCTTACGAGTGCTGTCCCTTGTCAGACATGGTACAGCATAAATGATATTACATATGTAATAATTGTTTTGTTGTATTGTCTAACAATACATGATTATTGATGAAATAGTTTAAGTTTTTCGCTTATGTTTTTCTTAATTTTATTATGATATAGAAATTATTTAATAACATATTTTTGTATAATAAAACAAATTTTTATATACATTTATGTCATTTTAAGAGTGGAGAATAGTTTTGGCAATGACTTTCTAGAGGTATTAATGACAATGTGTTACCTTATGTAACACTTTTTTGTAATTATAGATAGTGTTTAATAAAAACATATATATACAAGGCAATGCTTGAAGTAGTAATTCTATATATAAATTTTAAAAAAAATTATAAAACCTGTTATGTGTAAGTGATAGTTTTCAGAAAAGCGACAGGGGGCTAACAGTATATCTAGGAAATTTCAAAATAAAATCTCCATTTCCACTGTATTTTGTGAAAATTTGATATTTAATATATAAATATCCGAAATATTTTTTAATGATGGGATCTTGGGTTCAAGGTATGTGTAGGCTGATATTTTCACTTGTTGAAGAAATCATGAAAAAAATTGTGCCGTGCATGTCATATTGCACTTGCATTCGTATTCCTTCATTTTTTTATTTTTATTTTTCTAACATTGTTATTGCTGCATAATTTCCTTATATGTGTGAAGCTTACTAAAGCCATTTTTTGGATGACCTTTTATCAAACCAGGGGTTACGTTGGGATCCATAGTTCAGGTTTTAGAGATTTCCTGCTGAAGCCAGAGCTTCTTCGAGCCATTGTCGATTCTGGGTTTGAACATCCTTCAGAAGGTAAACCTGAAGCTTGATCGTTGTCTACTATTTGTACAGATGATTGCCAGATTGGAAAAAAAAAAGAGTAAAATTTATTTTTGTTGGTTTCACCTCATATACTGTTCTGGAAATTTAACTTTTGAGATTTATCAACTCAGCATTGTTCAGCAAAAATTTATCCTGACTCAATAGCCCGGCAGTTTGACGATTTAAAAAAAAAGCCCTAAATGTTAATTTCTAATCAAAAGCTATGCCCATGAATAAAAAATTATTTTTAATTATTTATCTTGTGGTAAAAAATATCTATTCTTATCTGAAAATCTCAATAACAGACTTTTCTGCTGATTTTCTTTTCTTTTTTATTTTTGCAGGTAACAACTAATCACACTAATCTTGATTTCAATCCAAAAATTGGTCTGGTAAAAAAAACCTTTTAAATCGAATGAAACCCGAAGATCATTTTTATTTATTGTGGATTCGTCCTTTCGGATTTTCTTTGATCAGTGCAACATGAGTGTATACCGCAAGCCATCTTGGGAATGGATGTTATTTGCCAAGCAAAATCTGGTATGGGCAAGACTGCCGTTTTTGTGCTGTCTACCCTTCAACAGATCGAACCCGTTTCTGGCCAAGTTGCTGCCCTTGTCCTCTGCCATACAAGAGAATTAGCGTACCAGGTACATGCCTGTCTGAGCATATTCATGCATTTTAAATAGGGATAATAATTACAAAAATCGCCCTTGAAGTTCGTCCAAATTACAAAAAAAAAAAGCAAAAAAACAGTTTACTTTGAAAATTACAAATACCACCCTTGAGGTTACATCCGCATTACATTTTGCACCTCTGTTAGTGGAATTAACGGATTACGTCCGTTGATGTTTTCTAAATATTACAAAGAACCCCAACATTTCATCTTGCATTATACATTTGCATAACTTTTTGAAATATTAAAAAAAGGTTACATGAAAAGTGGGGGCTATTTGTAATGTTTTGAAAAGTTGATGGGTGTAATTGTAAAAATATTTGATGTCAGCGAATTCCATCAGGTCAACTCACGATTGGGCCAAAATGCAAACAGAACTAAACCCCGTGTTTTTTTTTGTTTTTTTTTTGGCAAATACTCCCTAAACCCCGTGGGGTTTGAATATTTCATCTGGGAAAATCACATCAAAACTACCTTTGAGCTTACAGTTGCCTTACATTATGCACTTGCTGTTAGTAGAATTAATGGAAAGCAGACTTCATCATATATTTTTATAATTACGTCCGTTGACTATTTCTTAATGTTACAATAGCCCCAACTTTTCATCTTGCATTTTACATTTGCATCCCTCGAATTTTCTAAATATTACAATTGGCCAGATAAGAAGTTGGAGCCATTTTTAATATTATTAAAAGTTGAGGGGTGTAGTTGTGAAATATTTGATGACTACCGCGAATTCAGTCGGGTTACAACTAATGATTGGCTAAAGTGTAAACAGAACTAAACCCCATTGTATTATTATTATTATTATTATTATTATTATTATTATTATTCTTATTATTATTATTATTATTATTATTATTATTATTATTATTATTATTATTATTATTATCCCGTATACTGCCCGTTCTGTACATATACAAGTCAAAACTTAATGAGCAATTATATATTTCTTTTTTTGGACAGATTTGCAATGAGTTCGAACGCTTTAGTACATACTTGCCCGATGTTAAAGTTGCTGTGTTCTATGGTGGTGTCAACATTAAGATCCACAAAGATTTACTGAAGAACGAGTGCCCCCATATTGTCGTTGGGACACCTGGAAGAATATTGGCTCTTGCTAGAGAGAAAGATCTTGGCCTGAAAAACGTGAGGCACTTCATTCTTGATGAGTGTGATAAGATGCTTGAGTCGCTCGGTGTGTTTTCTTTTTCTCCTGTTTATTATGCTTTTATTCAGTTTGACAATTTAACTAATTTATGTTCCATGATTTTGGTCAGACATGAGAAGAGATGTTCAAGAGATCTTCAAGATGACACCTCACGATAAGCAAGTGATGATGTTCTCAGCTACTTTGAGCAAGGAAATTCGTCCCGTTTGCAAGAAATTCATGCAAGACGTAATTTTTTTTAACCTATATTTGTTTAGATTAGATAATTTGCTTCCCTTCGTGTAAGATTCTAATTATTATTTTTATTGTAGCCTATGGAGATTTATGTGGACGATGAAGCTAAGTTGACTCTTCATGGGCTTGTACAGGTAAACATCATTTTCCAGTTGCAGATTGAATCTTTAATTTTACCTGTGGGACACTCTCCTGTGTCGGTCTGACGTTAGACCAAGTTCCCTAAAATTAAATTTTGAAATAAAAGTTATTACAAAAAAAAAAAAAAAACTGCCCTCCCCCCTCTCTAAAAATGAGTTTTTTTTTTCTCCGTAAACCTAATACTCCCTATGTCCCACTAAGATAGGCCACATTACTATTTTGGTGTCCAGCAAAGATGGGCTTTTTCATTGACAATGAATAAACAGTCAATTAGGCATAGATGCATAAATTGAAAATAAAATACTTTGATTACATTAACGAACATTTTTTTAATGAGTGTGAAATAACTAAAGTCCTATCTTTGTGGGACGGAGGAAGTAAAGTTTAGAAAAACTAAAAACCCTAATTAAAAAAAAAAACACTAAAAAATTCGTAAATACAAAAACACCAGAAAAAGGTTAAAATGATTGAAAGAAGTAAAGAAAAAGGAAAAAAAAAAGTCTTACGGAGATAAATTCCGTCAGATAGTATGACATTAGTGTTTGTCTTCACCTATTATTAATTAATTAATTATTTATTTTTTTGTGGCCAGCATTACATAAAGTTGACAGATCTGGAGAAGAACCGGAAGTTGAATGATCTTCTTGATGCCCTCGATTTCAACCAGGTTGTCATTTTTGTCAAAAGTGTTAGCCGAGCAGCTGAATTGAACAAGTTGCTCGTTGAATGCAACTTTCCATCTATCTGCATCCACTCCGGAATGTCTCAGGAAGAAAGGCATGAATTTATTCACACTTAAGTATAATTAAAATTCTCCTGTCAAAATATTTCCTGCTCTGATTTATAATTCTCCTTAAAATTTGTCTCTTCCAGGTTGACACGCTACAAAGGTTTCAAAGAGGGTCTCAAACGGATTTTAGTTGCAACTGATTTAGTTGGAAGAGGAATTGACATTGAGCGTGTTAATATAGTCATAAACTATGATATGCCTGATTCTGCTGATACGTATCTACACAGAGTATGTTTATAGAATGACGAAAACTTGTGCTTTTAATTTCGGTCATAGTTGTGGAGCTGATCAAATCTTGTTTGTTGAATTTGTGCTGCATTAGGTTGGCCGAGCTGGTCGATTTGGAACCAAAGGTCTTGCAATTACATTCGTGTCATCTGCTTCAGATTCTGATGTTCTGAATCAGGTAAAATGATTTGATTGTCCTTTGCTTTTTCAGTTTTACAAATTGCACCCAGTGATTATTTATTTATTTATATTTAATAAAACCAACGAAAACCTTATTTTTTAGACTAAACCTCAACTTAGTATTTGTAGTCATCCATGAGTTTTAAATATGTCCTTATTTTTTGAAACAGGTTCAGGAGAGGTTTGAAGTGGATATAAAGGAGCTCCCAGAACAAATCGACACTGCTACATATAGTATGTATTATACCCGATACTGCTATAAATATGAAACTGCAATTATTAATAAAGTTACTTCTTTCACTAACCTACATGCATTATTTTATTTTATCTGTATCCAACGTTTTGTATAATTGTATTTGATTATCGTCCCTGCCCGCCTCCTACAGTACACAGTTCTAGGTTAATTATCAAAATACCCCTGAGTTTTAGTATAATTACAAGAAACAAATCCAGTTACGCTGATTTTTAAATTAGTAACAAATGTCAAGCAGAGATTTGCAATTCCGAGTGTTTTAAGTATTTGTAACTCTCCCTAAATTTAAGTGATTATATTTATTAATATATACTCTTATGACACTTGTATTTCTCTTTAGTTTGCTGATGCTCATTGTTTTCTTGGTTTGTTTTCTTTTCAGTGCCAGCTTAATCGGCTCCTGGTGAATGTAATAGCTTGATTCWAGTGCTTAACTCTTGGATGCTCATAGTTAGAACTGAGGGTGAAGAGCGCTTTCGAGGTTGAGACGGATATTTGGACTTACAATGAAATAGTAGACTCTYCTACTTAATTCTCTAGATATTGTTGTATTATTAACAATTTTAATCTTTGTTCTGTATTTTTATTTTATTTTTATAAACTTTGGGCTTCTTGGTTTTGAGCCCATGTGGGGGTTAAGGACTAGAAGAATCATGACTATTCTGATATTTGATTGGATTGAAACTGTTGAAATTTCATTTGAGCAACGTTTGTTAACATACGTGAGCACCAATTATATTTTTTTAAAGATAAAATAAAGTTCATTTTACGCTCGAATCAATTATTAAAAACATATTAAAAGTACCATTATTTGTGCTGGCTTAACTGAAACTTATTTAAGTTCATGGGAATCATTGCCAAAGTTAATGTTGGGTTGAACATAGGAAGTTGAGTAATTCTATTTGAAAATTTGAGTAAACTAGTTTTTCCGATTTGCACTATTGTTTTTATGTGTAATCTTATGTTTTTTAAATTATTTATTACAATTAAATAAGTAATCATATATATACCATTATCTAAAATATATTCAAGTGATGGAATTATTTGTCTATTTATTTATATATATATATATATATATATATATATATATATATGTATACTAGGTTAATACTCGTGTATTATATATGATTAATTAAAATATGAAAAAAAAATATTTGTAATAATTACAAAAATTCAAATGATGTATTCAAACTTGTGCCTTGTATATTTTAATGTTAAGATTAAACTCGTTAATAAATTTATTTACATACTAAGAAAAATTCAAAAGATGTCACATTCTAAACCCATATCTAATCTCTATTAATTAATTATTATTAAATTATTTTATATTGTAATGTTTAGAATAAATTCGTTAATAATTATTAGTTACGTAATTTGAAAAACTCAAAAGATAACATACTTCCAACCCATGTTGCATTGTATCCGTATTTAATCAATATTTAGTAATTATATTTTTTATGTTTTGATTGAATTCGTACTAATATTTAAATACATACTTATATTATTGCAAATAACTATTAATTTACCTATATAGAATATTTAAAATACCAAAATAAAATTATTTTAATTTTTATTATAAATATAATTTATTTAATTATTTTTATAATAATATTTTTTTTTAATTAAATTTCTTTCATATGTAATTTATCCTTAAATTAAAATAACTAATTTAGACCTTTCTACTAATTATATATTATATTTTTATATTAGGAGGATAAAAAGAAAGTATTGAATTAAACAAAATAAAAATATTGAATTAGAGAAAATATAATAAAAATAAACGATTAAAATATGCAAACGTAATAAAAAGAAAATATTAAATTATGTAGATATTAGGCTCGGATGACAAATAAGAAACTGAAGTACCATAATTTTTTATATAGCAAAACGTAACATACGAAACAAACACATGAGTTATGAGAATTTTGCATTAATATAAAAGGGTATATATGTATATATCAATATGCATGAAAATAAACAAGTGCTGTGGTCAATCCCTGTCGAACGTGAGACTTGATTTGAATAATGGATTCTCGAGAAGAGAGGAGTCGTGGTGGTCCCCCCCGAACTGCCCGGGTCCCACGAGTGAATCGAAAGTTGGATCTACATTGGATCTCACCCGAATCGCCCCATCTATCCTCCCGGGGAGAGGTTTGGTTTCAAACCTTGATTCGAACAGCTCATCAATCAGATATATGAATCTTTTCAAAGAACTTTTTGAAAGTATTTAGTTATCGTCAAATATATGTTATTGTTTCGCGTGTCATCATTCAAAAGAATTTGAAGATATTAGTGTGGTGGTGTCGACGACCCAAACAAGTCATGATCAATAATATTATGAATAAATAAGTATATAGTAATATAAAATATTAATGTTGATGTATTCAATGTGCATTTATTTTCTCTTTCTCTTTATATATATTGTAACTTTCTGTACTGTGCACCCTACAAATAAAAAAGCTAGTAATATTAAAATAGAAAAATAGCATGGTATAATTGCTTACCAATATTTGGTAAAAATTATTCATAAATATTACTTTATTTGTATTTAAAATTTGTTATTTATTGATCAAAATATATCACCGTATCACAATAGCACATGTATTATGTAATTTTATTTAATATAAAAATTACTTAAAATCTTTAACTTCACATTCTATCATCATCAAACACAATAAATCTATCCAGAACACAACCTAAAATTCTTGTGATAAAAGAGGAGCTTCGTGTTCATGAAACAGATTAGCCACGTCGACTAGTCCAGTGAGATCGATGACATGCTCAATTTTCATCCGCAGCCCAACAAAAAAGGGCCCACATATCGGGCCCAAAGCAATTATCCAATAGTTCCCACACAAGTCAGCAACACGATATTCGTATCATGCACCCGACCGCATCAGATCACTAAACTAGACTCGTGAAATTCTGAATACAAAAACCCTGACCTAAAATCCCAAACGCAAACGGCAAACCCCTTCACCACCACCAGGCTAGGCCCAGCTACCGCAAACACATTACATTCATAAATCCAGGTTTTTCATTGTTAATATCATTCTCTCTCTCTAGAACAAATATGTCGACGCCTTAATCCATCGTCGATATCGGTACTTTTGCTATTTATCATTATTCCGCATTTTTTTTCGGCTTTTCTTCGTACTGCCATTTCGGCGATTCATTTTCTGCGGTCTCGCATTGCGTTCGATTGATTTCTCGTTTGTTTATTGAGATACAATAATTTGATCCTAGCTTACGGATTATTTTGTGTTATTTTTCTTGGTTGCTGTGTGATGGGAATTGAATTTTCTGGCGAAATATTAATAAACGCATTAATTTTTTCTAGTGGGCATGCGTGAAAAACTAGGGTTTTGGTCTAGAACATGCTCACACTGCGATTGATTCGCAGATTTTGCACCATTCCCCATAGTATAGCTACTGAGATTAATCGAAGCGTGAAAAAACCTATCGAAATCAACGAGCCTGCTTTGATTAATCTTAAGAACGAAAGGGATCCCGAAAAGTTATTCAATCTGTTCAAAGCCAATGCCCACAATCGGCTTGTCGTCGAGAATCGATTCGCCTTTGAGGACACGGTTTCTAGGTTAGCTGGTGCAGGTCGGTTCGATTATATCGAGAATCTCCTCGAGCATCAGAAAACTCTTCCACAGGGTCGTCGTGAAGGGTTTATAATCCGATTAATAATGCTTTATGGGCGGGCCGGGATGATTAAGCACGCCGTTAACACGTTTTGCGATATGCATTTGTACGGCTGTAATAGGACTGTTAAATCGTTCAACGCCGCTTTGAAGGTGCTGACTCAATCTCGTGATTTGGAGTCGATTAATTCATTTCTTAACGATATCCCGTTTAGATTCGGCATTAAATTAGATGTATACTCCGTTAATATCGTTATCAAGGCTTTCTGCGAGATGGGTTTTTTGGATAAGGCGATTATAGTCATGGTCGAGATGGAGAAATTGGGAATAAAGCCTGACGTGATCACGTACACGACCCTTATATCGGCTTTCTACAAGGCAAACCGGGCCGAGATCGCGAACGGACTTTGGAATTCGATGGTGCTGAAAGGTTGTGCACCTAACATAGCAACTTTTAATGTCAGGATTCAGTTTTTGGTGTGTAAGGGCCGTGCGTGGGAAGCTAATAAGCTGCTGGCTTACATGCGTCGTCGTAAGAAGCTTCCGGATTTTTTTCCGGACGAGGTAACGTATAATTTGGTGATTAAAGGGTTTTGCAGAGCTGGGTTTTATGATATGGCTATGAGAGTTTATTCGGCTTTTCACGACGAGGGGTTTAAGCCGAACCAAAAGATTTATCAGACGATGATACACTATCTTTGCGCGGCTGGGAAATTTGACTTGGCTTACACTATGTGTAAAGATAGTATGCAGAAAAATTGGTTTCCTAGTGTGGACACGATTAATAATTTGCTCGAAGGGTTGAGGAAAGAGGGGAAAGTTGATAAGGCTGTATATATCTACGGTCTTGCTATGAAAAGGAAGCCTCGTTTTTCGGCATCTCAAGTTGAAATAATGAAATCTATTTTATCGAGGAATTGAATCAATTTATTGGCTGGTTTGAGTTCATTGGTAGCTGAGAAAATTGGATAGGAGCCTTGTTTTAGATATAGGTTCCAGGCAATGACTGTTAATTTTCTTCAGTTGAACTCGGTTAACACCCAAATGAAGTTTGTATATCAGAGATATCTGTGGGCAGCATTTAAAAAGTTAATGTAAGTTTATTTTTCGCTTGTTTTAGTTTGTATGAAAAAATCTCTTACAAAAGTGGTTCACTCTTTTCTGGTCATGATTTATGTGTATATTACGTGTTATTAGAGTCCTTCAATAGGGATTTATCAAAATAAAAAATTTAAAATATACCGTATTCTCAACTCATGCCTTGTACTGATGTCTAATCACTATTTACTAACTATTATTTTTTTATTCTTATATAATTTTATATTTTAATGTTTAGATTAAATCCGTTAATAGTTTTATTTACATAGACATAAAAATTCAAAAAAGTTGACTCAATCTCACCCGTGTCCAAATTCTGTGAATTACTACTATTATTATTATTATTTTTGCTTTTTTAGTTTTACCCTTAATGTTTGAAAGTTGTTGTTGTTATTATTATTATTATTATTATTATTATTATTATTATTATTATTATTATTATTATTATTATTATTATTATTATTACTGCTACTACTAGGATTAGGATTAGGATTATCATGATATGGAAAGTTAGTGTATTATTAGAACTACGATTTCTACTTTATTAATTTGGTAATATATAATAAACTAAGATGTTAAATTAGATAGATATTAGGCTCGTATGACACATAGGCAACCGAAGCACCATAATTTTTTATTAGCTTAATGAATCATACAACGCTGACACACACGTTAGGAGGGTTTTGCATTAATATATAGGGGTGATTTGTTATAATAAAAAAAATGCAAACCTGAAAATTGTAAATTTGAAAGAAAATTAGATTTAAAAAAGATAATAAATTATGGGCTGTTTTCTCACCTATTGGTAGGCTTTTTAGTTATTCTAGAGCATGTATACAAGCAGCCGACATTGTTGTGTCTATAAGTTATTTCTGACACTTGGGGGTATTTGTGGTTCTACACAGATATCTGCTGTGAAAAGCAGTAAAAGAACTGCTGTTTGATAACTATGAAGCCCTGCTGTTGGTAAGTTGAAAAAAGCTTCAGATATTGTTCAGTTCATTTGTTCGTTAAGATTTACAAGTTGCATGTTCGTTGATATGAAACAACTATTATATTTATGATAAATCAGACCAGAAGAATACATAGGAAATATTAGTATGGTTTGCATCGATTAGTATTTACATATTGTTAATATGATAGCTACATTTTCGAACTTAACTTCAGCAAGATATATCAGGTAAACTAGTTTTGCTAGCTGTTTAGCCATCTTAGGCATTGAATCTTTTTTTTTTTTGGTGTGTGTGTGTGTGTGTAAATTTTAGTATGGAGGTTGGGGAAGATAATCCTGGTGGGGTAGTTGATTGATGCTGATTGTTTTATGAATGAAGGTCACTGATTATTTCTTTGCATACGATTGTACGCAAATGTCTGAATATTGTCATGAGCTCAACAATCCACATGAATATGCACAAGATAACTAGGTTATGACTAGCGTTACCCTTTCTTGAAACTCATGACATGCAATAGGCATAAGATACATATTGCAAAATCATATACGAATGAAGTAAATAGTCTTAACGATTTTTGCACTATCGATGTTTTTGTGATATATGTGCATATTCGTGGAAATTTAGCATAGCTGAACAAATTACCATAATGTGATTAACCCATTAATAACACAAAGTGCAAAAAACTGTTTCCTTCTGGAGTTGTGGAACCATGAGTTGTTTAAAAGTACAGGGTTTTCTGTTTCTGGTGCAGGAGATTACTTTGAGAAGCTTAAAACAATTTTTTATACGATATGGCCGATGAGATGAGGCGGGAGGATGCGACGATTCCAAGTGCTATAAAGAGATGGAGATGAGTACATATGGGAATATTGAAGATGAAAACTCGTTTTGTAGTTTTAATTATTTTTTCTGTTAGTATGTGTTAGGACACCTGGGTTACCTCTTTCGGTTTTATTTTCACAATTCCCTTCTCCACCCCCTCCACCACTCACCACCACCAACCGCTGCCTTCCCCCACCCGGGGTGGGTGGTGGTGGAATTCTGAGTTTGATGTGATTCTGAAGTATCTGTATCTATATTCTTTCCATCTAGTGGTGCACATTGAATGTTTATTTTTGTGTGTAATTATTTACTTATTGAAACATCAATTTCAGCGGCATATTTCCACCGTTACTTTTTCTTCAAAAGTTCAGAATTTTAAATGTAAGAATTAGAGGTCGCGGCTCGAGGTGGATCTGCCACACAGAAGCGGTAATTAAATCGACAACAATCTCATATTCAAATTGACGTCGCTCACCCTAATCCGATGGCCAGAAACTATTTGGGATGATGACGATGATTAGAGATCCAATGATGTGGCAAAATTTTGATCGAGATTGGAGCGAAATCGATTACGAGAATGTGAAACCTTAACAATTCAGGTGATTTCATGTGGATGAATTATAGAACACCATTGAGGAGGAACAACAAAGTTTAATAGAGGAAATGAGGACAACGATTGATGAGCATAGGCCCGGTTTGGAGGATGCTAATGGGTCCCGACGCTATGTTTGTTGATTAGAAATGGTAAATAGCCTCATACATGATAATTTGTATAACTTGCTGCTCTATTTTTTTTCCAGTTCTTGTCACATTAGTGTAATTCTTGTTAATGTATTTAAAGAGGTATTTTGCTATCTCTAAAAACAACTCTTTTATAGAAATGATTTTTTTTAATTGTGGCTTATTGCGAAATATGAGTTAAACTTTCAAGGATGTAGAAAAAGACTGACATTCACATTATGCTAAGAAAGTGTCATCTTTGTTGAATCATGCAGAAAACTCAAGGGTTTGTTATGATGGCGAAAGTGATAAGGAGCAGCAAGTACGAGAGTTTGCATCCGAGTGGGATCAAGATGGTGGCAAATCACGTGAAACAGATCACGACTACCGATGTTGATACTTGTTAAACAGTATGGTTACCGTATGGTGTTGAAGTCTTGTTAACTCATGTTTGTAAGAAATACCGAGAATCAAAATGCTATGTATGTCCGATTAAGTTTATATTATCATTTCGATTACATAAAATAAAACTTTATATCATTTTGATAATCTAAACCAAAGATATGAAATATCTGCCATAGACTGCTTTGAGTTATGATCTGAAGCGACCAAAAAAATTGGCACTTCAAGAATATGGGGTACTTACTTGAAATACGAAGTCAGCGATCTAAATAACTTCAACTTGCATCACAACGACTTGATTGATCTCAAAGAACCTCCTGGCGACCTGATCGATCCTGCAAACAACACATTCTTAGTAATTAATTAATATTTTTATTTGCAACACATTGTAGAAACAATGTTACTGGACCCCGAGTCCATATGCTGAGAGCATCATGAAGGATGTCTTTTATGCCACTATGGGCTTTAAGTGGTCCAGCTGCCTCAACGAGAGGAGGCAAATATGGAATTCTAACGGGAGGTGGCCCACGTGCATAGGTGAAGACATCTGGAGGAGGTGCAAGCAGAGTGGGGCAAGCCGGAGAATAAGGCGAGGTCCGAGCAGGCAATCAAGAATAGGATGAGCGAGCTCGATGGCCCTAGTACTGGGATATCAAAACACAAAGGTTGGCCTCGATATGCAATTGGTCATACATATCAGCTCGTAAGTAAATTTATATTTATGTTTGTAAAATTGCCTCGTAATTAATTAATTCCTTGATAATTAATGTTAAATATTTATTAAATATTGAATATAATGTGAGGAAAGGGGTAGAGAACCCACTACGTATGAGATTTTTTTGAGTATGCACTATAGAGCCAATGTCACATTTAATGACCCTATATCATAGTAAAAATATATATATATATCTTTCATTTTTAATACTAGTAAAGATTATATCAACAAAAATATTCCATGAGAAGTTTTAGAGATGTTTGGACGAGAGACGTGAGGCGTCACATGACCAGACAATGTTGACGAGGATGAAGTCTATCTAGATGTCATCGGGGTAAAAATTATTATAGTACAAACTCCTGACTTGGCAGCGCCCCCAAACGTAGTCAGAATCCCTCTTTGACGAATTGGGTAAACAATTTCTTGTGTCGTTTTATTACTTCTTTTTCATCATATTACTTCTATTCCTAACAACTGGTATCAAGAGCGTGGTTCGGTGAGAATATGATAGGTGACGAAAAATCGCCAATTGAAAAGTTTGACGGAACAAATTACGGGTTCTGGAAGATGCAGATCGAGGATTACCTATACGGTAAAGATCTATATCAACCCCTGGGTACGAAACCAGAGGACATGAAAGAGGACGAATGGCAATTGTTGGATAGAAAGGCGATGAGCGTGGTGCGCTTGTCACTGTCCAGAAACGTCGCTCTCCACACAACTAAGGCGAAAACTATGAAAGAGATGTTAGAGACGTTATCAGAGATGTACGAGAAGCAATCGGCAGCAAACAAGGTTCATCTTATGCGACGTCTTCTCAACCTAAAGATGTCAGAGGGTACTGCGGTTGCCGATCATCTCAACGAGTTTAACATGAAACAAGCCCAATTGAGCTAGGTTGATATTGATTTTGATGATGAGGTCCAAGCCCTAATTTTGCTGTCCTCTTTACCAGAAAGTTGGAGCGGAACGGTTACCGCTGGTAGTGCTTCAGTGGGGAAAGATAAGATGAAATTTGATAAATTTAGAGATCTGATTATTAGTGAAGAAATTCGCAGAAGAGAATCGGGCATAACTTCAGGGTCAGCTTTGAGTACAGAGAATAGGGGGCGACCACAATCAAAGGGTAAATTTAATCGAGGTAGATCAAAATCAAGGGGCAGAAGTAAGCCAAGAAAGGATAAGAGTGAGATCAAGTGTTGGAATTGAGACGAGTTAGGTCACTACCAGAATCAGTGCAAAAGCACCATTGAAGAAGAAGGACAACAAATCAGCTAACACAACAACAGAAGATATTGCAGATGCACTTATTTGAGTGTGATCAGTCCATTAGAATCGTGGGTTTTGGATTCAGGTGCATCGTTTCATTCTTGCAGTAGTGCTGAGGTCATGGAACAGTATACGTCTGGCAATTTTGGGAAAGTTTACCTTACTGATGATGAGCCTCTAAAAATTGTGAGAAAAGAAGATGTTCGGATCACTACTTCATATGGTTCTGTGTTGCAGTTACGTAATGTGAGACACATTCCTGATTTGAGGAGAAATCTACTTTCAGTAGGGCAGCTGGGTGATGAAGGTTATGTTGTGACCTTTGGCTGTAGTAACTGGAAGATAACCAAAGGAGCCATGGTGATGGCTCGAGGAGAAGGAGGGTACACTGTATATGACAACTAGTACCATAAATTGCATTGCTATTGAGGGAAAAAGTAATGATGCGGATTTATGGCATTGTCGACTTGGCCACATGAGTGAAAAGGGGATGAAAGAACTGTATTCGAAGGGTAAGCTACCAGGCCTCAAGATAATTGATGTCGGTTTGTGTGAGTATTGTTTCTTCGGTAAACAGAAAAGAGTGAGTTTTTCGAAGGGTGGCAGAACCTTAAAGAAACAGAAGTTGGAGTTGGTACACAGTGACTTATGGGGACCAGCGCCAGTAACATCCCTTGGTGGTGCGTCATACTACATGACTTTCATTGATGATTCTACTAGAAAGGTATGGGTTTACTTTCTGAAAAATAAATCTGATGCATTTGATACTTTTAGAAAGTGGAAAGCCCTTGTAGAAAATGAAACAGGTTTGAAAGTAAAGTGTTTAAGATCTGACAATGGTGGAGAGTACGAGCTTAGAGAATTCAAAGAGTATTGTGCTACAAATGGAATTCGCATGGAAAATACCCTGAGAGGAACCCCTCAGCAGAACGGAGTGGTAGAACGAATGAACAGAAATCTGAATGAGCGTGCCAGATATATGTGGTTGAAGTGAGGTTTACCAAAGATGTTTTGGGAAGATGCAGTTAACACAGCTGTATTCCTAGTTAATAGAGGACCATCAACTCCTTTGGAGAATAGCATACCGGAGGAGGCTTGGAGTGGTAAGGAGGTAAACCTAACTTATCTACGAATATTTGGTTGTGTTGCTTATGTTCATATAGATGCTGCAGCAATAAGTAAGTTGGATGCTAAATCTATTAAATGTGCATTTATTGGATATGGCGGTGATGAATTCGGTTACAGCATCTGGGATGAACAAAATTGAAAAATAATTCGCAGTCGAGATGTCATATTTAATGAACAGGTTTTGTACAAGGATAGGATGGGTGCACCAAATGCTGAAAGTGCAGGTACTCGGGTTGTAGAGTTAGATATTTCTAATTCAAGTGGGAGCAAAGTAGTTCAGAATGACTAGGAGGTTGTTGAGGCTAAGTCGAGAAAATCACCGATTCCGTTGCGAAGGTCTACAAGAGTGCGAGAATCACCAGATAAGCTTACACCATCAAATTACTACTTGTTACTGACTGATGGTGGTGAACCTCAATGTTACGCAGAGGTTGAACATGGTAAGACCAGAAGAAAATGGAGGCTTGTCATGGATGAAGAGATGGACTCCTTGATGTCCAATGACACTTGAGATCTTGTTGAGCTCTCAAAAGGAAAGAAGGCGCTACATAATAAGTAGGTCTACAAAATTAAAGACGAGGCTGATGAAAGCAAGCTTTACAAGGCAAGGCTGGTTGTGAAGGGATTTCAGCAGAAATACGGTATTGATTATACAGATATTTTTACTCCTGTTGTAAAACTAACCACTATTCGAATGGTTTTGAGTATGGTTGCTGCAGAGAACTTACTGTTAGAGCAGATGGATGTAAAAACAGCATTTCTCCATGGTGATTTGGAGAAAGACATATATATTAACCAACCATAGGGATACTTGTCGGGAGGTAATGGCGACCTAGTGTGTAAACTGAAGAAGAGCTTGTATGGTTTGAACAGGCTCCGAGACAGTGGTACAAGAAGTTTGATAAGTTCATGCTTGATATTGACTTCGTCAGATGCAATGCTGACCATTGTTGCTACTTTAAGAGGTTTGATGATAGTTATATCATATTATTGCTATATGTTGATGGCATGTTGATAGCAGGTTCTTGTGCTCGAGAAGTGGATAGATTGAAGAAACAATTGTTAGAACAGTTTGCTATGAAAGACCTTGGAGACGCTAAACAGATTTTGGGTATGCAGATTACTCAAGACTTGGTGGGAGGAAAATTGTACCTTTCTCAGGCGGATTACATCGAGAAGGTGTTGAAAAGATTCAACATGGAAAATGCCAAGCCAGTGAGTATCCCGCTAGGTGGTCATTTCAAACTATCTAGCAAAGAGTCTCTTAGCAGTGATGAAGAGCGTGCCCATATGCAGAGGGCTCCCTATGCTTCAGCAATTGGTAGCATCATGTACGCGATGGTGTGCATGAGACCAGACATTGCTCATGCGGTGGGTGTAGTTAGTAGTTTTATTAGCGATCCGGGTAGACAATATTGGGAAGCTGTGAAATGGATCCTTAGGTACTTGAAAGGTACCAAAGAGAGAGCCCTATGTTTTGAGGGCAGGGGCGTTGAGCTTGCAAGATACACTGATGCAGACTTAGCATCGAGCAACCTTGACAGAAGAAGTAGTACTACTACCGGGTACGTATTTACTTTGGGTGGTACAACGATATCTTGGGCTTCTAAGTTGCAGAAGGTTGTGGCTCTATCTACCGCAGAAGCAGAGTATGTAGCAGTGACATAGTCTAGTAAATATATGGTATGGCTGCAAAATTTCTTGGGTGAGTTGGGGAAAGAGCAGAAAAATGGTATCCTGTACAGTGATAGTCAGAGTGCTATTTTCTTGGCTAAGAATCCAGCATTTCATTGAAGAACAAAGCACATTGAATTGAAGTATCACTACATACGTTATCTCTTAGAGGAGAAGATCTTGCAGCTAGTGAAGATTCTTGGAATTGACAATCCTGCCGATATGTTGACTAAGGTTGTGACCTTGGAGAAGTTGAAGCTATGCATAGCTTCAACTGGGCTTGGAACTTGAGAGGAAGGCTTGGGGCTGCTGAAATTATGAGTTACGTTGAGAAGATGTAGAGATGGTTACATCGAGATCAGTCTCCAGGTGGGAGATTGTTGGGTTGTGGAGTATGAAGTACTGTACATCCAAACCCACGTTCACGGTGATCCAACTCGCCGGTGAGTTGGCGGGGGGTTGTAGGGGGGCAGCACCCCCTTGCTATCGAGGGTTCGGGGTCTGGCCCCCGAGCCGATTTTTTTGAGGGTATTTTAGGGAGTTCGCGTAAAATTATAACTAGGTTTTCTTGTTATAAATAGCCTGTTTGTGTAATTGTACCATCTCAAAAATTATTATAGTACAAACTTCTGGCTTGGCAGCGACCCCAGACGTAGTCAGAATCCCTATCTGACGAACTGGGTAAACAATTTCTTGTGTCATTTTATTGCTTCTTTTTTCATCATATTACTTCTATTCCTAACAATGCTCCAGGAGACTTGTGGCTTTAAAGTTTTCTATAGACGATAGTGCTTCCTCTCATCCCAATAGCCATGTCACGAAGCTCTAAATACACATATAGAATTTTAAAAGTCAGACCAAGGCTCAGAGAGAGGTGGACGAGCGGGCCCATCGGGAGCAGCTCCAGGAGCTCCACGAGGTGCATATCTGAGACTAGGTAGAGATCCAGGCGATGCTCAGGTTGCAGGTGATGGATGAGATCGCTACAGGATTGAGAGCTCAGCCTCAACCTCAGTAGTCTCCATCTAATCCTACAACAAAGCAGTATTGTTATATATTAAAACTTTTTTATAAATATTTATGTTTGATATTTGATGTAAACCGTAGGTATACATTTCACAAATTTATATTTGGTATTTGATTTTAATTTTTTGGCACCTTCAAAATATGAATAGGTAGTTGAAACACGAACATGTACAATAAAAAAACAAAAAATAAAAATTGAAAATGTCGACGGGTAGATCACCATCGATATTTTTTAAAAACATAAAAATGCGTACGGACTGACCAACGTCGGTATGCCAACGAGCATAAATTGTCGTAATCACTGACACCATCTATTCATCGGCAAAATTACCGATGACCTCTTCCCATCAGTGGTCCATCAACAGATGTTGATGGATAAACAATCGGAGACCGAGGGGTATCCTGACAGGCATGACCCATCGACAATTCTTTGGTATAATGCTGACGGGTAGAAGTAGCCTAGTGGCGTCGTGTTACCAATGATGAAATTGCCAACGGGCACATCAAGTTGTCGGTAACCCGTCTACTGACAGGTTTTTCAATAGTTTTTGGCATTGACATTTCATATCGTGGATACTGTTGATCGAATTAAAAGATACGTATAAATTCTCGATGATATTTTTCTAGTAAAACCCGGGTTAATATCATTCCACGTGCCTAGATATGATATGGTTTATTTTACGCAATTATGTTTTTTTTCTTCTGATTTTAATTAAAAAAATCGAGGGGATTTTACTTTCCTCGATTTTTAATTAAAAAATAAAAAATAGAAAAAAATGTATTACCGATCAATTGCTAATTCTCGTGGTATCTTCGCAGAAATTACGACGCTTTGTTACTTTACGTTTCCGATGGAACAACTCGATCGATCGTATTATGGATACTGTTAATCGAATTACATGACACGTATAAATACGTACATCTCGGTGATATTTATCTAGTAAAACTCGGGTTAAAATCATTCCAAGGGCAGTAAAATCCCCTCGGTTTAATTATAATTTACGCAATCAAAAACCGACATGATTTTTTACATCGGTGGCTTAGACATCGATTCAAAAACCGATGTTAAATATGTAAAAAACCGATGTTAAATTCATGACATCGGTTTCTTGAGAACCGATGTGGTTACGTGGTTTTTTTGGGAAAATCCCCATTTACTATCATATCTAAACCTACAATTACCTTATAATCCAAGTAATTATTTTTTTATTCCCATTTAGGTGAAACGTATCTCATATAATAAAAAAGTTACACTAAATTGACAAAATTGTCATAATTGATCAACACAACTCACACACACACACACACAAGTTTCTCCATATCTGTTTTTTAGTATCAATCCTATTTATTTGTACCATCCCACCTAATAGCAATATATAATAAACAATATATATACAATAATTTAGGCATAATTGTTTTAACATCGCATTAAGTCACACTTACATATAATAATTAGTCAATTTTAATAGTTTAACAACATAAAAAATACAATATTAAAGAGTCGTACCAAAGTGATCGCACACATAAATTTCTAGAGTATCAAAGTAATTAAAACTTTGTCCTTAACTTTTTTGAAAAGCATAACTATAATTACCAATGCCGCCACAAAGTGGACCGAACTTAGAAGACCTAACTCAATCAGTTTTCTTTAACCACGCTATAGAAGTTTGCCAACGATGCAATCTGGCTGTGCCAATTCGCTTTCGATGCGCAGCATAAAATCGATATAACTACCTGAAAACCACAATGATTTTCTAAAAATAAAATCGAGCATAATTACCTGAAAACTTCATTGATGTAGATGCTAACTTCGAAGAATCACTTAACCTCAGTAACTTCGGCTTCTTATTCCACAACAACGAAAGCACTTTTTCTCTCTTTCAATATACTAGGGGATTTCACTTGGAAAAGAAAATTCGGATATTAGAGCCTTTAAACTCTATTATTTGCAAGAAAACTAAATGAATGAAATTAACATTTAAAAAAATTAATTTACATTGAGCAGAGCTTTGAGCTGTCCTATTTTAGGCAAAACTCCACCATCATGATTCAAACCTGAGAGATTACAGTAACATACACGTACAATTTCAGTTTTTACTAGCAACGACTTTTGTTAGTAAAATCGTCGAGGACAGAAATTATCATTTTAAAAGGTAATGTTATGGATCGGAATAAAAAAACCCTAATAAAATCTACAGAGAGAACATACACAGACTTGATCATGGAGATACTTTATGTATGCCATAACTTCATGGAGAACTGATGCAGTATCAGTCTGACACAATAACAAATTCTCTGTTAATTAATCCAAAGAGTAATTAAACTATCATGAACCTAATGTGAGTTAATCTGTGGTGCTTTTTGGTTTTTCAATATTAGTTTTTTGTTTCATGGATTATTTCTAATGACAATTTTCTGCTGCAGCAAGATGAGAGTGCAGTGAAAAAGGAACCACCCCCACCTCCATCGCCAAATTCTCGCGTCCATTCTTTTTGTAAAACTCTTACTGCATCAGATACAAGCACTCGTGGTGATTTCTACTCTATGTGAAAGTTTATTGAGTTATATCTTTGAATCATTTTATGATGTTATTGATGGGTTTTTGGTTTCCACGGCAGGATATGTCATTAGTACCTCCCACTCAGGAATTAGTGGCCAAGGATCTGCATGGAAATGAGTGGCGATTCAAACACATTTTTTGTGGTACTTTTGCTTTCATGATTTTTACAAATATATGTACCATGAGCAGGCCTTTAATCTATTTGACTCAAAAGTATTGAAGTCCTGGAAATAACCTCTGTCTCATCTTCGATTATATATTGATTGAATCTAACTTAATATAGAAAATAGTAAAATATGATTGGAAGTGATTGGTAGTTAAAGTTAGATGAGAGGGATAATAATAAAACTTGTGCAAATTTATATGTAACAATGAATGTGATTGAGTGACATTTTTTAACAAATGAATTGAAACGACTGTTGGGATATTAATAGAGATTTAAAAACATAAGTTTTGAAATATTTTCAAAAAGAAAATCTCAAAATGAATTTCTTTTAAAATAAAATGGCACGCAATGTCAACTTTAGAAGCTATAGTTGAACGGATGTAAATATGAGAAAAATGCATTAAAATCCTCTAAACTTGTCTTGTTGGTTTCATAAGAAACCAACATAACCCTTGAGAAAATACTCAAATACTAATATGCACACAACATAAAAAATCTCTAATTTAATTAAAACATCGCTTGAAGGGTATTGATACCAATTGAATTTTCCTATTAGAGTTGACACTAATTTAGAAGATTTATATTATCTTATATCTTGAACTTGATGCAACTCCTTACATTTGAGTATGCTCTGCTCCATTTTGTTTGTCCCAAAAGTAAGAACCAACTCATTTCAATAAACTGGAATTATCCAGTTTCAAGAAATAATATAAAACAAAAGTAAATTGAATGAAAAACACAAAATATAGAACAATTCAATTCTCAATCATAAGAAAAATTCTAGGTTTAATCATGATTAGAGATCTTGTGTACTCTTAGTATAAAGAATTTGAGATCTTCTAGCAATGGGATGTGGTCAGTCGTAGTGGAACAAGTTCTTCCAATGTCGAGTTTCAAGGAAGACTAATCAAAAATAAATTTTATGTTTGAAACACGAAAAAATACATAAAAGAAAATTTAATTTAAACACTCAATCATGTTTTGGGTATTTAGTTTCAAAATCTAAAACATGAATTTAAATGACAGGAGATTAAATGAAATCATTTTAAAAGAAAGCATTTGAAAACAAGAATTGAATAAAAATTAAAAAAAGAACTCGAGGAATACAAGTTTGAAAACAAAATTAAATGAAGGTCTAGGGAGTTAGCCTTGTTTCAATGATTAACCAAATCATTGGAAATTAATTAATTATAGAAAGAAATCAATCGTACTAATCCAAAGTTCAGATCTTGGACCTAATTGGAATCGAATTTGATGGCTTATCTCCTTTCGATCACAAAGCTCAAATAATAGTTTTAAAAATGCTTATTAACAACCAAAACATTCCAATTAAGAAAACCTCAATTAAATAATACACAAATATATTTGGAAAAATACATCATCTCATCTAAACCCTAAACCATTAGATCGAGCCTAAGATTTTAAGAAATTACAAGTAATTAAAGTAAGAGCAAGTAAGAATATGAAAAGTTCAATTAAGAGTCGTAAAAAGAAATAAAAGCAATAAATACATGAGATTAAGAAAGCTCGATTAAAATTAAAGACAAATTCAACATTCACGATGTAAATCAACAATAAAGTTTTGATCTTAAGCAAATTAACAAGAAATGAGTTCTAGACTTAGTAAATAATTAAATAGAAATTAAAGCAATTAAATATGGATATGAATTTGAATATAGATTTGAAATAATTATACGAGACTTTTAATATTAGCAGAGTCAAGATTTTTTTTTTAATATTAACAAGATTCTCAAAATTACACCCAAATATACCTTTTCCGGCGCCGGCGTTACCCATCTCCAGTCCGGGACCACGACCGTTGGTCTTGTTATAATCCTTGATCAAAACTTCAGAAGTATTTGTTTCTCCTAATTACTACTCAGATCTCTCTTCTCCCAACACCACACAAAAGGAAAACACAGAAAAATCTCACCTTCCATAACCCTAAGTGGAATCTGGGTACGAGGTGGTGGTCAAGATTTGGGGCTATGGAAGGTGAGACAGAATGGTGGCAGTTCCGGTGGACGACAGTGCTGGCGCTAGTGTTGTGAGCTTTTGTCAGTGGTATTGAAGGAGGAGACATTTGGTGGCGTGACGGTTGGCGAAGAGTGGACTATTAGAAATTTGCTAGCGGGAGGTTCCGAAAAGGGGGTGAAATTGAAAAATGGAGTGGCAAGAGGATGAGTGCGAGCGAGATGTCTGGCCCAAACTGGTGGCGGCGGCGGCGCATTCTGCTGAGTGAAGGAATTTTGCGGTGGTGAGCTAAGATGAAAAGGCCATATTGAATGGAGGTGATAGCGAAATGGAGGAGGTGAGAGGCGGTGGGGTTTTATTTTATTTTTATTTTATAATTTAACTTTCGTAAAGATAAAATTTGCGTCAGTTATTCTAAATAACCGATGTATCTAAATCACAAAACCTATATTTTACATCGGTTTTGAATAACTGATGTGAGATTTATTTACATCGGTTATACTAAAATTGATGTTAAATACTCTTTCCATAGTAGTGTAAAAATTCAAGAAAATATAAAAAATTATGTTAACAAATTACTAAGATTGGTGCAATAGATGGTTTCAGTTCATAGGAAGTCCAATGGTTAAGTTAGTTCCTATATGCTCACATTTCGAAACCAAAAAAAAGGAAGAAAAAATTAAGTGAATTTAAAGTACCTTAGCTAAACAACATCACAAAATCTGGGTCGGATATAAAGAATCAATTGGCAGCCCAAAACCCGATATTATGGATTAGATATGTGTGTGTTTGTGTGTGTTTATACACACACACACATATATATATATATATGTGTGTGTATATTATATATATATATAGGGTTGGGTTCTAATGGAACCATGTCATTATATGCGAACCTAAGGACAATTTGAGTCTATTAGATTAGATTAGATTAATGGCTAGACTTTTAGATGAATTTTTATGTAATTTAAGTATAGAAGGGTGTGTTAGTCTTTTCTTGCATAGTTAATAGGATCCCATAAATCACGTATGTAAATTGTGTTTCCTTTTGTCATTCAACTATATACCTTTTCTCATGACTGTACGTCTATCGAGACCAATTACAAATTTTATCTTCCTCTTTTTTTTTTTCTTTTTTTTATTGCAGACTCAATTTTATTCTTTTTGCAAATAATAGACTCATTTGCAGACTTAGTTTTATATGCATAACTTATTTTAACTACACTAAAAAGCACTTACATTTAGCACATATGAGCACTTTTAAAATTACTCCAATAAATTAAAAATTGAAAGCACCATAATTAAGTTAGGGTAGCATTCACATTAATTATGTCAATTGGAAACATTTCATTGAATGTAAAAAATATAGCACTGTTACACACAAAATAAAGCACTATCATAAGTCCACAATAATACTTTCATTTGCCTACAAATACTAAGATATTAACATATCCACCTACAGTATATGTCTAAATAATGTAGATATACTTATCAAAGCATCACGGTACTTAGTTAAAACCACATCCAATTATATCTTTGATATTCCTGAACTTAGTCAATATAAAACTCAAATCATTCAGGGAACAAATTTACAAGATATACATAAGATTTAACAATTTCACCCATAGAAGTGAGTAAACCCTCTATTTATTCTGAAGTACATTCAAATTCTCATAAATATATATATATATATATATATATATATATATATATATATAACACATTCACGGGTCAACGATGTTGTCACAAACTCGATTACAGATCTGGGATGTCATGTTCCTTCACAGTAGCTTGTACATTCACAGCACTGTTGAACACCATAGAAAGCACAATATTATTAGAATTCCAAATTAATGTTAAAAAACAGTGCAAATAAGATGATTAACCAACTAGCACCTTACAAATTCTTACGACATTATTAAACACCATTAAAAGCACTATAATATCGGTTCCATTTTAAAGTTAAAAGCAATATAAATAATATAATGAAGCACCTAGAATCATATGGTTATACACTTATACATAAGGATTATTGTGGATTTTTTCAATATATGAATTTGATAAAATGCCCAATGTGGAATTCAAATATGCAAAAACATTGCAAAATACCACTACAAATATCCATAGCACTGGTATACACAGTTAAAAACACTATAGTATTCATATACATGCACTTCAAAATATATGAAAACTCACAGCACTATCAAGCACAATTAAAAGCACTATAGTGTTGATTCATGAGCACTTCCAAAGCAAGTTCTAATGTTTATTGGTTATGTCCCATAAAAGCATCTACAACACAACTATCAAAGCATTTCATCATACTACATGTTAATATACATAATTAACCTAAATTAATCAAAGCATTAGTTTATATTATTAATAGCACCAGCAACACCCTTCCAAAGCATCTCATCAAACAATACATCCAAAAATAATTCAATTGGATTACTTAAACAAATACTATAAATTATTAAAAGTAGTGGCAACATACATATCAAGCACTTCCACTAACGATAAGACAGAACAAAAAACTCTTAATTTTTAAGAAACAATACAGATCAATAAGTTATACCAAACAATTCTAGTCCATCCACTAAATTCAGAAGCAAGGAAAGCTTCAGCTCTCAAGATAAAAACATTCAATATTCAAATAAATAAAAAAAAAGAAGAAAAAAAACTTATGTATAAGGATGTGGAAGGGATTTTTTTTTTTTAGATTTTGTACTAAGCCAGACATAAATTATACTAAGAATACATTTGGCGAAATTAGTCACTAGACTTAATAATCAACTTAAACATAGACACAAATCAATGCACAAAATTCATTTGAATCTGTAGGTCTATCCTTTTTTGGAGAGACTGCAAGTTATATCATAGAATCCAATTCCCAAAACATGTTGATTTGTGGGTAAAACTAAATCTGAATCCATCCAAATCGAACATTATGACTCATTCCTTAGTTACTATAAAGGAAATTCAATGTACAATATGGCACGGGACTAATCACATTTATAACGTAAATTCGTCAAAAGCCCAACCTAAACCAACAGAAGAAAATTACTGAACTAAGGATGAACAATACACGAAATTAACCATGTCATCATCAACTAAACATCTTAATTGAAACTCTCAAACAATAATCAAACACAACGCATGGAAAAATCATTGGATTTTAATCCACCCACATCAGCCAACGCGCAACACACACACACCTCACATATATAAAATCTAAAATAAAAATAATATTGAAAATTATGAATTACTTATAGAAATGCACATTAACAAAATAATCGATAATCACAAAGCAAAACCTACCTTGCGGAGGATTAAGTCAAGCAATCAGCACCCGGTTTCGAATCAAACACCACAGCATCATTGCTGCTTCAAATCCGGCGACGTGGCCCTGTTAGTTGTTTTCAACTCGAAGTTACCGGAGGCGAGTTGACTTCGCTGCAACCGTGAAAGCATCACAAAGATCAGAGTTTTTTTTAAAGCTATTTTTTTATTTTATTTCCTCCAACACCACAAATTAAACACGAAAAATACTCCACATCCGGATTTATATCTCAGAAAGTGGGCACGTGAACCACTAGGTAAATGAAGATCTGCAAGACGCACCGTCTCAAGTGCCCACTCAAGTAGGGTAAAAATGAAGCTAATAGGGGATCTATAAAGCCATTGGTTTTTGTATCCCTGTTTTTTCTTCGGGCTCTTGTCGATGGACATGGCTTACTCACTCCTACGTCGCCGTTATTCTGTCTTCAGCCGTATTTCTGCCCGAATTGCAAAGTCACAAAGTTCAGAGTTCTTTTCGGATGATTTTTCTTTTTTTCAAGAGAAAATGTGAAAGATTGAGTGTGGGTGGAGGTTTTGGGAAGTGTCCCCCGTATTCCTAAAATCGCGGATGGTAATGGGATGTCCGAATTTCATGAATTCATAATTGTCTAATTCACTCCTCTTGTATTTTCTCATACTACCACATTTATATTTTTGCCTTTTTAAAAAGCACAATTACATTTAATCTTAGCCATACATCTGATTTTAATAATGGTGGAGATTCGTCCCTAGGTTCGCATATATTGACGTGGTTTCTCATTTGAACCTAATCCTATACACAGCACACACACACACACACACACAAGGAAATGAGATAGACCTTGGAATCAATGTTGCGAAAGCCATAAAACCGGCCAGACCAATTGCTCTTGCAACTTCGATATCTTCGTTAGAAGATAGAA